>SMDT01003087.1:0-290706 GCA_005392925.1 Aquilaria sinensis | reverse complement strand
AAGTCGCTCCCCGAAGGGACGGCACCAGGAAAAGGAGCCCAGTGCTACGCTCCTCCTGGAGAAAGTCTTGGCAAGACTGGAGAGAGTGGAACAGCAGGTGGCACGCAAGCCTGTTTGGGCCAGGCTAACTGAAACGGTCTCTGGAGATGAAACTCCTTTCGCCCGAACAGTGGTCGAGGCGGCCATGCCAAGTGACTTCAGGCTACCTCGGCTGGAGACCTATGAGGGTCGGACTGATCCCCAGGCCCACCTAACAAAGTACAAACGCAGCATGGTGTTACATGGGGCTGACGATGCTACGCTCTGCAAGTGCTTCGAAGTCACCCTCGCAGGACCAGCAACTGCCTGGTACAATTCCCTGCCTCCAGGAAACATCAAGGGGTTCCAGGAGCTGTCCACGGCGTTCAACCAACAGTTCATTGGGAGCAAGCCGACGGCGAAGATGCCCGTCCAGATGTTTGACATAGCGCAGAGAAACGAGGAGACCATCCGTGACTATGTCAAGAGGTTCAACAGGGAGGCCCTCAGTGTTCCGGACTTTCGTCCCGAAATCCGCATCCTCACCATGACGAGGGGCCTCCGGAGGGATTCGCACTTGTTTTACGAATTCTCCAAAGATCCCCCGGACACGCTGGGAGAATTCTACCGAAGGGCTGAACAACACATGACAGCCGAAGAACTGAGAATGACTGGACCAAAACACGACCAAATTCAAGCTCGTGGCGAAGGGTCCAGCCAGCAAGCCCGGTGTCCAACGGAACAGTCAGGCCGACCTCGGAGAATGCGAGTAGGAGGAAGGAAGCCCCAAAACTTTACACCTCTGAGCACCACGAGGGCTAACGTCCTTATGGCGTTGGAAAAACAGGGGGCTCAAATCCAACGGCCAAGGGGCATGACTGCTGACAACAGAAGGAACATGAAGAAGTTCTGTCAGTTCCACCGTGATCACGGTCATGACACCGAAGACTGCTTTCAGTTGAAAAAGTACATTGAATCACTGATAAAGCAGGGCCAGCTTCGGCGTTATTTGAGAATGCCTTCCCCGAAAGGGAAAAAAGAGGAGGAAGGAAAGCCCGATGACGAGGATTACGATTCGGACAGGCGAAGGAACCGAAGTCCGAGAAGGCGTCCTCCACCTTCGGCAGGAGTAATACAGACGATCACAACCGGACTTCCATCCTCGGAAAGGAAAAGAAGGGCCAGAGAGATAGCGGTGATGGAATATCAGAGCCCAAAGAAAAAATTGGCCCGCGAGGATGGTTCCACCATCGTATTTCCCCATGACGATCCATTGCTGATAATGGCGAGGATAGGAAACTGGGACGTCAAGAGGGTACTGCTGGATGATGGGTCAAACGCAGACGTCTTGTTCTCACACTTGCTACCAAGCTTGGGCGTATCCAGGAGTGACCTCAAGGCTGTTACTTCACCCACGTTCGGCGTAGGACCATCTGAGCTACCTGTCCTCGGGTGGATCGACCTCCCCTTGATGATGAAAGGAACTTCGGAGAAAGGAACTACTGAGTTGTTCGCCTCTACCATGGCAAGATTCATAGTCATGGACGTTCCTTCGTCATACAACGCCATTCTCGGCAGACAGACACAGGGAAATTTGCACATTCGCCCTGATGTAAAGTACTTGACCGTCTCCTTCGCCACCAAAAAAGGAGACGCAAAGATCTTCATTGATCAAGGCGAGGTGAGAAAGGTGTTCGTCAGAGCACGAAAGGCTCCAGCAAGCAACTTAGCACATGCTGTAGAAGCAAAAGAGCTGGAAAGGGGCGAGGCAGAAGATTCCACAAAGGCGGAAACATAAGAAGTAGAGCTTGTCCCAGGCCATAGTACCCGAATAGGGAAAAATATGGCCGACGGAGACAAGGAAAAACTTGTATCTTTTCTTCTTGCAAATAAAGATCTGTTCGCCTACTCGCCGAAGGACATGCCAGGGGTAAACCCTCGCGTAATCCAGCATAGCCTTAAAGTGAGTCCGGAAGTAAAACCTGTCCGGCAAAAGAAACGGAGCATCTCAGCTCACAAAAGTGAATTCGTCAAAACCGAAGTCCAGCGTCTGATAGACGCTAGCGTTATCCGGGAGGTAAACTACCCCGAATGGCTAAGTAACGTGGTAATTGCCACAAAAGAAGGAAGTAGCAAGCTTCGGATGTGCATCGACTTCAGAAATTTGAACGATGCCTGCCCAAAAGATTCATATCCTCTTCCGCCAATAGACCAACTGGTAGACTCAACTGCCGAGTACGGGCTCCTAAGTTTCCTAGACGCCTTCAGTGGTTACCATCAGATAAGGATGGACCCCGGAGATGAAGAGAAGACTGCCTTCATCACCGAGGGAGGAACATATTGCTATATCAGAATGCCCTTCGGGCTAAAAAATGCAGGAGCCACCTACCAAAGGCTGATGAACAAGGTCTTCAAAGACCAAATGGGGAGGAACATGGAGGTATATGTTGATGATATGATAGTCAAGAGCTAACTGCCTGGCTACCACGTTGCAGATTTAGGGGAAACCTTCCAAAAGCTCAGAACCTTCGGGATCCGCCTTAATCCAGAGAAGTGCATCTTCGGGGTGACCTCGGGAAAATTCCTCGGGTACATGGTATCCGAAAGAGGCATCGACGCTAACCCTGAGAAGATTAAGGCTCTGCTTGAATTCCGAACACCTACCACAGTCAAAGACGTGCAGAGACTCACCGGAAGAATAACCTTTCTGAGCAGGTTTATTTCCAGGTACGGAGATAGGTGTCGACCCTTCTTCAAAGTCCTCACAAAAGCGGCAAAAATGGAAGGCGACCTCGGAAGGGATGGCCATCCTTGGGCTGAAGATTGCCAAAAAGCCTGGGAAGAACTCAAAGTCTACTTGGCCAGACTGCCGACTCTGCGGCAACCTCGGGAGGGAAAGCCCCTGGCACTATACCTCGCCGTCACGGAAAAAGCTGTGAGTTCGGTTCTTGTGAAAGAAGAAGGACCGAAACAGTGGCCGGTTTACTATGTCAGCAAGTCCTTGCATGGCGCCGAAGTCAGGTACCCTTTGCTTCAAAAAGCTATATATGCCTTAGTGCTTGCAGGTAGAAGGCTGCGGCCATACTTTCAGGCTCACCCCATCATTGTCCGAAGTAGTCTGCCACTACGGGATGTCATGAAGAGAGTTGATCATTCGGGAAGGCTCTCCAAGTGGTGCATAGAGCTGGGTGAACACGAGATCACATACGAGCCTCGGAAAGCCATAAAAGCTCAAGCACTGGCAGATTTTATCGCCGAAATACCCACCACTGAGGAGAGCCATTCAGATCCAAAAGAGGGTGAGCCAGAATGGACCTTGCACGTTGACGGGGCCTCAGGATCCGAACACCAGGGAGCTGGAGTGATTATCAGAGGCCCCGAAGGCCTAGAAGTAATGAAGGCCATCAAGTTCAGTTTCAATGCCACCAACAATATGGCGGAGTATGAGGCCCTCATAGCAGGATTACGCCTGGCCAGAAAAATTGGCGTGAGAAACTTGAAAGCACATAGTGATTCCCAGCTGGTGGTCCGAAAAATGGCAGGGGACTATGGCGCGAAAGACCCGACCTTGGCAAAATACCATGAGTTGGTAACAAAGCTTATTCGGGAGTTCGACGTCGTGAAAATCGAGAACGTACCCCGACGGGAAAATGCTGAGGCAGACTGTCTGGCGAAGTCCAAAACTTGCACCGAAGTGCTAAGCCACCCCAGCATCGCGGTGCTAAGCATAGAGACCTCGGGGAAAGGATGGAGAGAACCAATCAAAACGTATCTCGCAACCAACACACTCCCCGAAGACCCCAGCGAAGCCGCAAAAGTGCGAAGGCGCTCCGGCCGTTTCTTCTTAATTGGAGAAGAACTATATCGGCAAGGATATGCAAATCCACTACAGAGGTGTGTTAGTGAAGAGGATACCGAAATGATCCTCGAAGAAGTTCACGAAGGTGCCTGTGGTTCGCACATCGGAACCGACGCCCTAGCAGCAGTGATACTCCGCCAAGGATACTTCTGGCCTACCCTAAGAAAGGACGCCAAGCAGTTCGTCCAGAAATGTGGTAGTTGCCAGAGACATGCCAACATCCAAAGAGCACCCTCAGAGTTCGTGACTTCGGCAGACTATCCTTGGCCCTTCGCAGTTTGGGGCATAGATCTAATTGGGCCACTCCCAACGGCGCCTGGAGGCATAAAGTTCTGCGTGGTAGCAGTAGACTATTTCTCTAAATGGGTCGAGGCAGAACCCCTGACAACTATCTCGGCAAAAGAAGTGCAGAAGTTCGTATGGAAAAACATCGTATGCAGATTTGGCATACCGAGGGTACTCGTAGCGGACAATGGATCCTAGTTTGTAGACAAAGGATTCCGAGAATTCATTAGCGACCTCGGGACAAAAATGCACTTCGCCCCAGTAGCTCACCCCTAGAGTAATGGGCAGGTGGAAGTATCTAACAGGACCATAAAAGATGGTCTGAAAAAGAGATTGGGAGAAGCAAAAGGGAAATGGCCAGGAGAACTCCAAAGCGTGTTATGGAGCTACCGAACGACACCCCGAAGAGCCACAGGGGAAACACCCTTTTCACTTGTCTTCGGCACAGAGGCCATCATCCCCGTCGAGATAGTACAACCGTCAATACGAGTCCAAGTGTTCGATGAAAAAGGAAATGACCTTGGCCTAAGAACCGAGCTCGACCTCGTCGGCGAACACAGAGAAATAGCCGAGCTAAGGAGAAAAGCTTTTCAGCAAAGAGTGGCAGTAGCCATAAATCTACGCGCCAGGCCAAAGGGAATAAAGAAGGGAGACCTCGTTCTCCGAAAGGCTGAATTTGCACCTCGAAAGCAGTCCCACGGGGTACTTCGCGCAAATTGGGAAGGACCCTACCTGGTACTTGCCGAAGTACGAAAAGGAGTCTATAAGCTCGGCGATACCGAAGGCATAGAATTAAAAAATACTTGGCACTCAGATGCCTTGAAAAAATTCTATGCTTAAAGTTTCGATGGAAGAGTTGTATTGTACAAATTGGAAAAAAAATTTCTAAGTAAAAAGTTCTGAAGAAGTAGAAAACAAGAATCTCACAAAGACAATCGCCGAGGAAAGCAAAAGTATGGTTTTCCGAAGTCTCTTAAGCGAACGTGTTCGAGACAAAGGAAAGCAAAAGTATGGTTTTCCGAAGTCTCTTGAGCGAACGTGTTCGAGACAAAGGAAAGTGAAAGATGTTGCGAAATCTCTCGAGCAACCGTGTTCGGGATGAAGGGGAACAAAAGAATCTTGCAAAAAGACTTAGCCAAATTTTCTAAAAGAAAAGATATCTATTAAGCCAAGAGTGCTTACAAAGAAGAAAGTTGCTGAAAGAATACAAAAAAGAAGAAGAAAAAGAAGACAAAGAGCCCTAATACAAACTAAGGAACCCCGGTGTCTTGAGAACTGCCGGCCTCTGCGCTTTTGTCAGTAGCCTTCAGTGCCAGGAGAGAAGAAGGCAGTTTCAAGTGCTCGATCTTAGACCAAGACCACCGAGGCCCCTTGGGAATGTTCAGAGCCTCCAAGAAGGAAAGGTCTAGATCTGGAAACTTCTGCAGGACTTGGTGCCGCACGAGACAAAAGCCGTCTTGAAAACCGACCTTCGTCATATCATCGGACTCTCGCTTCTTAACCACCAAGTCCGCGAAGTCCTTCTCCAGATCTGTGAGCTTCTTCTTCAATGCCTTCGTCTTCTTCTTCTCTTTTGAAGACTTCTTCAGAGATTCGACCTCGGCTTGAAGTTGGGTCTTTTCTTCGAGCGTCTTCGCGAGGAGAGCATCAGACTCTGACTTCTCCTTTTGAGTCGCCTCTATAGCCGAAGTTAGCTCCGCCACCTGGGAGCCGATGTCGGAAAGCTTCTGGGAGGAGTCTTTCAAAAGTTCCTCCTTTTCCTTCAGGAACCCCTCCCGAAGCTCAGCAACTTCCTTCTGAGCAGCCTGCGTCAGCTGAGCATTCTCGGCAGCTAGTGCCGAACATTGGGCCTTTGTCTTGTCATAAAGATCCAAGATCGAGGCCCTGTATGCTGTTGCCTCGCCACCCGAACTCGGAGAAACCCAGCATACCCCATCAGCTGCGAAGAAACAAAGGGAAAAATAATGCTAAGTACTTGGAGAAAAATAAAAGGCAAAGTTGGCACTGAGGAAGGAATGGAGCATACCTGAGCAGCGTATTCGGTGAGTTTGGCGGCCACAGAGTTGTCGCCTGGGTGAGCCGCCGCAAGGGCCTTGAAAGAGGCCTCAGTAAGCACCCCTTTGCAAATTTGCTTGGCCATCTCTGGACATTCCTCGGAGTACATATTCATGTCCTCCGTGAATGTCCAGAAGGGCTCCTTCGGGACTTTCCCCGCTGGAATTTGGGCGTCTCGAAGGGCCCTCTTGCGGGCGTGCTCGGCAACCCGGTCAGGGGCAGCTACCTCCGCTGCACAATAAAGCAGAAAAATTGGTTAAGGCCAGAAAAACCTTAAGAATTCACAGAAAACAAAACGTTGTTGGACAAGTACAAACCTGGTTGCACCTCAGTAACGTCGTCATCAGAAATAGACGTCACCTCAGTGGAAATCCCCTTGCCTTTTCTTTGGCGCCGCTCTTCGGCAGAAGGGGTCTCCTCCTCCTTGCCCTCCAAAAGAGCATGCGAAGGCGTTGGGCTCTGAGGAGGGACGTCGGCAGCAACTTCGGGCAAAGAAGCAGCAGCATCCTCGGGCTCCCAACTTACCTCCTCCGGAATTTCCGGAAGAGGAGAAGGAGCGGCCTTCTTCGCTCGTTTGGAAGAAGGACCGCCCGAAGTCTGTTTTTGCCTCCGAGAGACGGCCTTCTTCGTTTGTTCGCCTCTCTCGGCCTGACCCGCAAAAAGAGCTTTGTAGAAGGCAGCGGTATCGTCGCCCATCTCTGAAAAAAAAAGGAAAAAGAGAATCAGTGTGAAAAGTCCAAGATGAAGTTATGGAAGAAAAAAAATGAGGAAAGTAACTTACTCTCATAAAAAGACTCAATAAGTCTCTTCCTCCCCCGAAGGAGTTTCACGAGCCAGGAATTTTTCCCCAAAGAAGCAGGTTTCGGCATATCGAGGTCCGTCTTATGCTCCTTTACCACCCCGAGTTCCCGAAGGACTTCTTCGATCATAAGCCTTCCAGTTGATCGGAAAGGGGTAAAGGGCACGAGGAGGGACCTCGGCAGCCCAATCAGAGACGGCCCGGATGCGCCTGTCGAAGTCCTCAAAGATAGGTGCTACTTCGGCGTCTAGCAGTTATCTTCGGGTCAACGACATCCATCTTGAGCCTCCCCTGAGCCCACTTGGTCGGGACGTGCGACCAAGGCCTCCGACTTCTTCAGGAAAAAAAACTTTTTGTTGCCACCCTCGCCAGCTGTCCTTGTTGGCGAAAGGTGAACTTATATTTTTTGCTCCCGGATCCCCGAGGTAGCATGAAATAGAAGCCACCCTTCGGGACCACAAAGAGCTTGTAGTACTGAAGAAAAACAACGAAGTGGGGTTTTATTTTGAAAATGCCGCACATACAGAGAAAGGCGTTGAAATAGCAATACGAGTTCGGCGGAAGCTGGTTAACGGCAATGCCATGGAAGTCGCAGAACTCGTTAACCATCTCCGGGGGGGGATACCGAAGTCCGGCCTTCAGTTGGGCTCGGAAAACGGTGATTTCATCACTTCGGTTGGAGAAAGGAAATTGGTCAGAACGTGGCAACCTCGTCACAGAATAAGAGGGTAAGAAAAACTTTTTCTTCCACTTCGCTAGTTTTTCCGGAGTAGTGCAGCAGGGGTGAGAAAGAAGAGGTTGCCAACTCTCGGGAACAGGCATGGTGAAAACGAGTTCAGAGAAAAAAAGTGAAAAACGAAGGAGAATGAGTTGGGAAAAACAAAGAAGAAACTTTGAAAAAAAAAAAAAAAGGACTAAAACCCACCAAAAGGTCTTGCCGGAAATCTGGATTTTTGGGAAGCCGTCGTGAAAAGTGGTCGGAAAAACGCCTGAAAAAGGAGAACCGCCGCGGAAAATCGGGAGAGAATTAGAAGGCAGAAGAAAGCAAAAGTAGAAGCAGAAAGAGGGTTATGACCGGACTGGTATATATAGGCCGAAGAGGCCAGATGAACCGTCGTCATTAGTACCCCTCGGAAGGCGAAGCATCGCCATAACTTGCTAAGTGCGCCTGAAAAGTCACGCCTGCCGTATTCAGTGCACTCTTACCCAGCAAAAAGGGCGCCACGTGTCAACCATCGCGCGGCAAACGTGCCGCGTGTCAGGCATCGCGCAGCAAACGTGCCACGTGTCGTCCATCACGTCGAGCAGGCCCTCTGACACCATTTGGTCTAGAGGCGCCGCCCTAGACTGACTCTGCTGGACACAGGACGCGACACATAAGCAGACCTATAAAGGCAAAAAAGTAGGTTACCTCGAAGACACCAAAAGACAGCCTGTGACTTCGGGCAGAAGGTGTGTCTTCGGCACAGGGATAGCCTATCTTCTCGCACCTCGAGGACGCAAAGATGCTGCCCATCACTACCAGCAGAAGAAGGCGTCTTCGGCGCGGGTATCACAACCACAGGACCCGAGAACCGATGAACCGAAGTTTTTCACTTCGGCTTTTCGGAGGGGGGCCTGTGATAGCCAAAGGCTATTGCCTCCTCGGTAGTAACTCCCTGCCAGAATATTGGCCGAGGAGTCTGACGTCACCCAAGAGAGGATCTTTTCACTGACCTCGGAAGGTGCGAAGTCAAACACTATGAGCTCGAGACTTTGGTTAGCTCGTCAGGAATTCCGAGGATAACACCGTCTCCATCGAGGGGCCAAACTGACTGCCCCGAAGAGGATCTTCCCCGAACAAGAAGCACCTGAACAAGGGAATCCCCGAACTATGGGTGTGAGTCCCGAAGAAGGTGTCCATCAAGGGAACTCCCAGAACTATGGGATAGATCCCGAAGGAGGTGCTCGCACCGAAAGACGGATAGAATCCGAAGAGGGTGCACGCACCGAAGGGCGACCTCGCCCAGGGGACCTCGGGAGTACGGTATGAGCATTTAAGGAGCCTCTGACATGTCGCCCGCAAGCCCTACACGTCACATCAGAACGGCGAACTGACACGCCGCAGCCGCCCCAGTCCTGACACAACCTGTCCGGGTCCAGGGCTAAAAGAGGCTGCAAACGGCTGCCTGTCCCCTAGGTCCAAAAGCACAGATCAAATCCGACCGAACACGTGTCATGATCTGAACGGACCATCTACTCCTATAAATACTAGGAAAGGGGACTGGGCAAAGGATGGGCATTCTCCTCCCTCTGAGAAAACACAAAAACAGGCAAGACGCTTGATCCCTTAGTGTTCTTCCTCCACTTTCACTCAGAAAATTGACTTGGGCGTCGGAGGGTCCTCCCCGGAAAAGCAAACCGGGGACCTCCTGACCTCTTCTTTGAGCTTTTCAGGCACACTCAGCTGGGAAACCAGAGCTCCAGGCGCTTGCCTCCTCAGGAAGTCTCTCCACCTGTCAACATGACAACAAACGAAGATGCTTTGGGGCATCAGTAAGACAATTTTTTTGCGCCGGGGGACCGCCGTATGCGAAGTGCCACATAAATAAAAACTGGTTAATCAACGCGCGAAAATTGGCATGCATCTTTGTTGAATGAGATTTGACATGATATGCTGATTGGTGTTTGAAGCATGGTGCATGGTTATAGCCCTTGATTGGTTGTACTTGTAAATACCGCCTGCGAGTCGTGCCTTTTTCTTATCACTCTCATTGTACATTCTTTTCTCACCTTACTCCCCTCGAATGTAACTCGAGGTTTCTATTATTGATGTAATGGTGCATTATGGGATCATCCAATGAGGTATGTCGAAGGAGATGACAACAAAAGGGCAGCCAAGAAAGGAAGAGAAGGAGCTTGTGAAGACTCTTTTCTTTTCTTAGGCTTTTATGATATTCTCATTGGCTTGAGAATATCGCATAGTTTGGGCTATAACCATGTCACGTTTATTTCTTGTAAGCATGAGATGCATGTTTTATATTTGTATGTGATGCATGTATAAAACAACCGGAGATAACAAATTGGTGAGATCAAAAGATAAAATCCCTCAAACAAATATTAAGTCATTAAATGTGATGCCTTCCAAATGTTGGCACTCGTCAAGACTTTGATCAACATTAGGTGGGTTTGCCAAAGCAAAGCACCTATGTTCATCTTGGTAAGGCGCGATGGGATAATAGTGATATCCAAACTGCTAACTTTGGGTCTGACTTAACTAAGTCATCCTAATAGGATTAGGGACTTAGAGGCATAGAGTTGGGCTTAAGTTCATGAGATGAGCTTGGACAAGTGTTGTTCACCCAACTATCCAAGAGTTGCATAAGATGCAATTGGCAAGGAGTTGCCTACCTAAATAGCTGTAACTTGAGAGAAAAGCCAAAGCTGACTCAGGTTGTGGTCAAATATGGATCTTGGCCCACTAGAATACCTTAGCGCCGAGGTGTTCCGAAATAATATCGAGGGTTATTATTTTGAGGAAAATAGTGGGAGTATCGTTTAATAAAAGTCCTTATTAAATGAATTAAAATACATGACTCTTACACTGCATATTTACTGTTGTAGATAACCATGGCACAAAACACATCGACACTTTCGTTGCGATCGATCCTTGAGAAGGAAAAACTGAATGGGACCAACTTTCTCAAATGGTACCGAAACTTGAGGATAGTCCTCAAGCAAGAGAGAAAGGCTTATGTCCTAGAGCAGCCCATTCCGAATGAGCCTGCTGCCACTGCTCCAAGAGCTGAAAGGGATGCTCACAAGAGGCATTCTGATGATGCTTTGGATGTTGCATGCCTCATGCTTATTACCATGGAATCTGAGCTTCAGAAGCAACATGAGAACATGGGGGCGTTCGATATGATCGAACATCTCAAAATGCTTTTCCAAGAGCAAGCTAGGCATGAGAGGTTTGAGACCTCTAAGGCATTGTTTCAGTGCAAGATGTCTGAGGGAAGTCCCGTGGGTCCTCATGTGCTCAAGATGATTGGGTACATTGAGAATCTTGAGAATTTGGGATTTGCTCTTCAGAAAGAGTTGGCTATCGATGTAGTCTTGCAATCGTTGCCTGAAAGCTACAGTCAGTTCGTCATGAACTATAACATGAACGACCTTGACAAGTCCCTCCCTGAATTACTCAACATGTTGAGAACTGCTGAGCAAAACCTTAAGAAGGCTAAGCCCATTTTGATGGTTCAAAAGGGCAAGGGAAAGGGAAAAGCCAACAAGAAGAAGGATAAAGCTAATGGAAAGTCCAATGCTAATTCTTCTTCAGCTGCACTGAAACCAAAGGGTGGTGTGGCAAAGGAAGGGGAGTGCTTCCATTGTAAGCAACCTGGACACTGGAAGCGCAACTGCAAGCTCTATCTTGAAGAACTTGCTAAGGAAAAGGGAAGTAAGACTTCCACTTCAGGTATTTTTGTTATAGAGGCTAACTTTTCTACTTCCTCATCTTGGGTATTGGATACTGGATGTGGATCTCACATTTGTGCAAATGTGCAGGATCTAAGTAGAAGTAGAAGATTGGCCCGAGGTGAAGTGGACCTACGTGTTGGAAATGGAGCAAGGGTTGCTGCCTTAGCCGTAGGGACTTATGTTCTCACTTTACCTAGTGGATTAGTTTTAGAATTAGACAACTGCTACTTTGTGCCTACTATTAGTAGAAATTTGATTTCTGTTTCTTGTTTGGACAAGAAAGGTTTTTCATTTATAATAAAGGACAAATGTTGTTCTATTTATTTGAATGAAATCTTTTATGGTAGTGCTCAACTTAGCAATGGGTTGTATGTTCTAGACCTCGAAGATCCAATCTATAATGTGAATACCAAGAAGGTCAGATTAAATGATTCAAACCCGACCTATCTCTGGCACTGTCGCTTGGGCCATATAAATGAGACCCGCATATCCAAGCTCCATAAGGATGGACTCTTGGACTCATTTGATTTTGAATCATATGAGACATGTGAGTCATGTTTGTTGGGCAAGATGACCAAAGCCCCATTCACAGGGCAAAGTGAAAGGGCTAATGACTTACTAGGACTCATACATAGTGATGTATGTGGCCCTATGTCTACACAAGCTAGAGGAGGTTTCCAATACTTCATTACTTTCACTGATGACTTCAGCAGATATGGCTATGTGTATCTCATGAGACACAAGTCAGAATCCTTTGAAAATTTCAAAGAATTCAAGAATGAAGTAGAGAATCAACTCGGGAAAAGTATTAAAGTGCTTCAATCAGATCGAGGTGGAGAGTACTTGGATCGAGAATTCCTTGACTATCTGAAGGAGTGTGGTATAGTATCACAACTCACTCCACCAGGTACACCTCAATGGAATGGTGTATCTGAAAGGAGAAATCGAACTCTGTTAGACATGGTTCGCTCTATGATGAGTCAAGCTGACCTTCCAAACTCCTTTTGGGGACATGCTCTAGAGACAGCCGCTTTTACACTAAACCGAGTTCCATCTAAATCGGTTCAAAAGACACCATATGAGATATGGAGTGGGAGGCATCCCAATTTGTCTTTTATGAAGATTTGGGGCTGTGACGCTTATGTGAAACGTCAATCCTCTGACAAACTAGGGCCCAAATCTCAAAAATGCCTTTTTGTTGGGTATCCCAAAGAAACAAAGGGTTACTATTTCTACAATCCTTCTGAGCAAAAAGTGTTTGTTGCTCGAACTGGTGTCTTTTTGGAGAAAGAGTTTACCTCTAAAGGAACTAGTGGGAGGAAAGTAGAACTTGAAGAAATTCAAGAACAACAAGGAGACATCGAACCTGAAATGGAACCTGAACAGACACCGCAAGATGTTGTTCAAGAGTCTATTCCTGTAGCACAGAGCCCACGTAGGTCTAGTAGGATTCGGCATGAGCCCAAGAGATATGGATTTCTTGTGACTAACACCAGTGATGTGATGCTCATGGATCAGGATGAGCCCACAACCTACCAACAAGCTATGTCAGGGCCTGACTCTGAGAAGTGGCTAGTGGCCATGAAATCCGAGATGGAATCCATGTATGAAAACCAAGTATGGACTTTGGTTGACCCACCTGAAGGGGTAAAACCCATAGGGTGCAAATGGGTTTTCAAGAAGAAAACTGACATGGATGGTAATGTGATTACCTTTAAGGGACGATTGGTTGCAAAAGGTTTCAAGCAAATTCATGGTATTGACTATGATGAAACTTTTTCACCAGTTGCTATGCTTAAATCCATCCGAATTTTGTTTGCTATTGCTGCACACTATGATTATGAGATATGGCAAATGGATGTCAAAACTGCATTCCTAAATGGAAAGCTACTTGAGGATGTGTACATGACACAACCTGAGGGTTTTGTCACTCCTGAGAATGCCAATAAAGTGTGCAAGTTGCAAAGGTCCATTTATGGACTGAAGCAAGCTTCTCGAAGTTGGAATCTTCATTTTGATGATGCAATCAAAGAGTTTGGTTTTATCAAAAATGAAGATGAACCTTGTGTCTACAAGAAGGTTAGTGGGAGCGCTATTGTCTTCTTGGTGTTGTATGTAGATGACATACTACTCATCGGGAATGACATTCCTGAGCTACAGTCTGTGAAGACTTGGCTAGGGAAATGTTTCTCTATGAAGGACTTGGGTGAAGCAGCCTATGTGTTAGGCATCAGGATCTATAGAGATAGATCTAGAAAGCTTCTTGGCCTAAGTCAAAGTACATATATTGACAAGGTGCTAAAGAGGTTTAGCATGCAAGATTCCAAGAAAGGATTCTTGCCCATGTCACATGGTATCACTCTTTCTAGATCTCAGTGTCCGAGTACAACTGAGGAGAGAGAGCGCATGAGTAAGATTCCATATGCCTCAGCAATTGGATCTATCATGTATGCCATGATATGTACTCGTCCCGATGTCTCATATGCTTTGAGCATGACGAGTAGGTACCAATCGAACCCCGGTGAGAGTCACTGGACAGCTGTTAAGAACATCCTTAAGTACTTACGAAGGACTAAGGATGCATTCTTGGTCTTTGGAGGTGAAGATGAGCTCGTTGTAAGGGGTTACACCGATGCAAGCTTCCAATCCGATAAGGATGATTTTAGATCGCAATCTGGTTATGTGTTTTGTATTGGTGGTGGTGCTGTGAGCTGGAAGAGTTCAAAGCAAGAGACAGTAGCTGACTCTACAACAGAATCTGAGTACATTGCCGCCTCTGATGCTGCGAAGGAGGCAGTTTGGATCAAGAAGTTCATCACTGAACTTGGAGTGGTTCCAAGCATTGCCGACCCGATAGAGCTCTATTGTGACAACAATGGAGCAATCGCACAGGCTAAGGAACCTCGATCTCACCAGCGATCCAAACACATACTCCGACGCTATCATCTCATCAGGGAGATCATCGAGAGGGGTGATGTAAGGATATGCAGGACTTCGACAGATAGCAACATTGCTGATCCACTGACAAAGCCCCTTACGCAGCAGAAGCATGATAGCCATTCTAGGTCCATCGGTATTAGATACATGGATGATTGGCTTTTAGTGCAAGTGGGAGATTGTTAGTGTTGTGCCCAAAAAGCCAATCATGAGATGATTGTATTTTTTGCACATTGAGTCATGATATTTTATTAAGGCATTAATCCAGCAATTATGTTTGTTGTTTTGTTTCTGCGTAACTTAACAAACATAATTGTAACCCTAGAATAATGATATTCTTAAACGTCCCTGGTCTAGTATTATTGTGGAGCGGGTTGCAATAATACATAACGACTAGCATATGTGGAGACTAATATGAGATATGTAGTCTACATATGGGTACAAGTTGGAGAACTTGTGTACTGGACCGACCCACCATGAGAACACTACATGGATCGTTATATGAGTGTCATAAGTGATTCTCATAGTGATCATGGTATATGTAGTCCTTCGACCTAAGATCATCAAGGTTCCCTACATGTGAGTCACATACTTTGATACTTTCCTTTGTTGCTCGTAACTGAGTGAACTTGAAGGAGGTCATTGGGTATGTCACATATCATGCGGAGGGATTTGTATGATCAAGATGGGATTTGTCCCTCCTATGTAACGGGAGTGATATCTTCGGGCCCCTTGATAGAGTGAGACTTAGAAAATGCATGGCCATGCTCGGATGAGTTGATATACGATATCAATGTCATCAGTTTAAGTTGGTCTACTCGGTAATCAAGAAACCAAAGATTGGGCTATACGAGAGTGACACATTCCATGTCTCGTGCTTAGTCTTGATATCTTGGACAAAGGGACAATGGCATATATCGGTGATGATCATAAAGGTTTAGTCGAATCATCGACAATCTTGTCACTTGGGTAGCAATGATGTGTTGCTAGACACCGCTCATTGCTTATGATCATAAATGTGATTTATGATCATTGCCAACGTGGTAAGAGCCTATTGGGTCGCACACATAGAGCTATTTGGATCATTAGAGTGCATGGGCTAATTATTTGGGTTATGGTTTCACTTTAATTTCGTATTAATAATGGGCCCAAAAGTTGAGCCATTATTAAGCCCGAAATTAAATCCTAATTGGATTAGGGCTTTGAAACCTATTAGGCCTGGAAGTTGAGTCTCACTATAAATACAACTTTTAAGTGAGAAATTCGCAGGTCTCCTTGCCCTAGCCTCCAAAAAGGACAGCCGCACTCTTCTCTTGCAATTCCTTGGAGGACGCAAGCTAACACTGCGAGCGCAAGAGAAATGCATCTGCCGGGACGTGGTGGAAGCGTGGTGATCCCGAGAGGCTCGTGTGGATATCATAGAGAGCTTGAACACGTCAACTGTTCAGGTTTTGTGATTCGACTCTACAGTTGAGTGAGAGATCTCAACTGAAAATTACGTATGAAAATTTTCGAACACCCGGTTTACCCAGTTTCACTTGGATCCTGGAGGGTTTCGGTTAAATTCCGCTGCACTGTTTGGCTCCCGAAACCCAACAGTAGCTCCTAGAAAATACTTCGTTTTGTCCAATTATGGGTTCTGCCATAACCTGGTATGGTTACAACCTGTCCATTGTGAACTACAGAAGACAAATGTGAGATACATTCAAATATTGCTGCTGGTGGTAAACGCTCAGGAGGCAACGATTTCTCAACTTTTCCTCTCTTAAAGGAGACTCTGTTCCTTCTGTATGGGTGATCCAACTCTAGAAATTGTCGATGACAATCGAAGAATGACGTTTTCCTTCCATGCTGAAGTTGGAAAGCTTTACTATACTCCATGCAAATAGGGCACGATAACCTCCCATGAGTCATCCATCCGGACAACATCCCATATGCCGGGAAGTCATTTATGGTCCACAAAACCGAAGCGCGGAGCTGAAAATTTTGTTTCAGTGAAACATCCCATGTTTCCACCCCATCCTCCCATAGCTGCTTCAATTCATGAATAAGTGGTTGTAAATAGACATCAATATTCTGACGTGGACTCCGAGGGCCAGGTATCAATGCAGTCAAAAACATATATGGCTTCTTCATACACATCCACGGAGGCAAATTATAGGGAGTAACAATGACAGGCCAACATGAGTATTGTTTACCTGAGTACCCGAAAGGCGTAAACCCATCAGAACAAACTCCAAGGCGAACATTTCGGGCCTCCGCCGCAAACCACGGGTACGTGGAATCAAAATGTTTCCATGCTTCCCCATCTGAAGGATGTTTTAAAACATTTGGGTCGGATCGATGCTCACTGTGCCACCGCATGTGCTCTGCAGTTGAGAGTGAAGCATATAGTCGCTGAAGCCGAGGAGTGAGTGGTAAATAGTGCATAGTCTTCCTCGCTCTATCCTTACCTCGCCCATTTGTTCTCGGCTTAAACCGAGATTCACCACAGAACTTGCATTCTGAAGCATCTTCATCAGTATTCCAAAACAACATGCAGTCGTTTACACAACCATCAATTTTAAGATGGGCAAGACCTAGTTGTGAAACTAATTTCTTCGTCTCATACCAATTGGATGGCATCTTGCTGTCACTTGGCTGCGTCTCTTTCATCAACGCTGCAATACCATCATAACACCCTCTTGGTATATGATATTCTGTTTTTAGGTTTAACAACCGAACTGCAGCAGAAAGCTCAGAATGCTTCTCACATCCATCCCAAAGAGGTGTACTAGCGGAGTTCAGTAAATCAGAAAACCTTCTAAAACCTTCATTAGGTTGTTGATCCTGTTCAGTGGAATTCTGATGCATACTTGGACCCGCTGCATCAAATATCATTTGAGCATATGGGTTTACATTTGAACTGAACTCAGAATGCTCATACCAATCAGAATGATGAAACGGCTGCTGCGGAGGCTCTGTAAATGCCTCCCCATGAGCTGTCCAGTTTGTGTAATGAGCCATGAAACCCACTCTGTATAGATGCACTCTAACGTTATCACAATCCTTAAACTTCAAATTTTTACACCTCCTACACGGGCAACGTATTTTGTTGCCATCCATGTGAGCTGGGTTACTACAGGCAAATGTTATGAACTGCTCAATCCCTGTCTCCCACTCCTCTGTGTACCCAACTCGGCCAGGTAAATAATGACTACTATACATCCAACTACGGTCCATGAAGTCCTACCAATAGATTATTTTGTTTAGTTAATCTAAACCATGTCATTTAAAACACACAAACTGTAATGACTAAGTCACGGTTTACGTAAGGTTAACAGCATACTTGGAATTTTATTTAAGGTTTACTGTTAATACGTAATAGGAAGTAATTCATAATATTCTTTCCATATAAGTATTATTATAATTATAGCAATAATTACAATTTCGTGTACTATTACTTTACTACTACTCATACAAACTGCATTATTAGTACAATTATGAAATATTATGGTTAATATTATAATTAAGATTATGACTATTATTATAATTATTATTTGTCTTATTGGATTTATTATTGGTATACTAATAATAATAATTAATAGTATTACTACTATTACTTTACTACTAATGTTGCCATCATATGTATTGTTTCAAATATAAGTTATTATTACTAAAAATAATATTATTATTATTACTATTAATATTATTATAATTGATATTACTCATATTTGATTAATTAGATCAGAAATAATCATACTAATTCGTAATATTATTCTTACTATGACTTTACTACTACATTTATAATCCCATATTTATTCTTCGTAATATTATTAATATTGACATATATTATTTTTCAAGGTCAATTTATTTCACTAGATATATTTTGTACAATTTATATTAATGCCAATAATGAAAACATTGTAATCAAAATTCCAAAATAACCATTGTACGTGGTAACAAAATATATAACCCAAACAATTGACTTCAAACTAAAGCCGTTGCTATTTTTGAAATATACTAAATAATTTAACACACAAATATACTAATTACAAAATGTTAGCATCCAACTAATTATTTTCTGTTCTTAAATATACAAACTACTTTGACACATAAATATACAACCTAAATAATTTACATCCCACCAAATAATTAATTATTATTTTTAAATATACTAACTAACTTGAGACATAAATATACTAACTAAACAATTTTTAAAAATAATACGTAAACAATTTACGGAAAACTATTTTATTTTCTAGTTGGAAATATACTAATTACTTAGTACTTAAATTTTTTTAAAAATATTTCGTAAACCATTTAAATCAAACTATGAATTTTCTATTTGTAAATATTTATTTAGTTAGTAATACAAATTTTTTTGTAAATATACTAACTACTTTTACACATAAAATTACTACCTAAACAAATTAGTTAAAACTAATTACTAACTATTTTTAATAATACTAAATAAATTCACACATAAAGAAAGAGGTCAAACAATTTACTTTAAACTAATTATTTATTATTTTTAAAATATACATACAGAATTTAACACATAAACATACTATCTAATCAATTTAATTAAAAATAATTAGTAACTATTTTTAATTTGACTAACTAATTTCACACATAATTATACTACATAAATAATTTAATTAAAACTAATTATTTGTAATTTTGTAACTCATTCCGAAATAAAAAAAATAGTTAGAAAATGGAAAAAAATGTACAATTACAATGGGTACCCCAAATACTTCACATCCCACCATCAACATCTACACCTCAAATACTAATCACATATTTCAACCCAAATAACCATGAAAAATTCGGATTTAAACTAATTCATAGGAAAAAAAATTAAACTTTCGGATTAAGCAAAAACTAACCTCAAATCTGTAATAGAACTTACTTCAAATGCCTGGGAATAGGTTCGAATCACCTATATTTTCCAAGAAATCGAAACCCACAGTAAAAAAAAAAATGCATCTTGCGAAAAAAAAAATTAACGAAAACTCTCTAAAATTAGGTACTAACCAGCAAATCGAGGAAAATGAGGCCAGATCCACGTTAAAATCAGCTTCAGGATGTTGATAAACCCCTTAATCGAGCAAAGAAACATGCTGTGTGTGCGTGTGATGCGCGAATGTGAGAGAGAGGAGAGAGAGCTTCTGTGATGGTTTTGCTGGAGGAAGAAGATGCGAATGGCGCTGGAGGGGGGGCTTTTAAAATTTAAGCCGTTGGAAAAAAAATTTCGAAACTCACCGTTCCATTAAATGATTTTAAAGCCGTTGGAAAAATAATCAAATTAAAAAAAATCAAAACTCACATCTTTTTACGACAATAACTTCCAACGGCTTTAGCCGTTGGGAAAATTATCCAATTAAAAAAATATTCAAAACTCACAAATGTTTAAGAAAATAAACTTCCAACGGCTAAAGCCGTTGGAGAAATTATACAATTAAAAAAAAATTCAAAACGCACAAATGTTTAAGGAAATAAACTTGCAACGGCTTTAGCCGTTGGAGAAATTATACAATTAAAAAAAAATATTCCAAATGGCCCAACTGTTTAAGAAAATATACTTCCAACGGCTTGAGCCGTTGGAAAAATTATCCTCATAAAAAAACCTCACAACTGTTGAAGAAAAAAAATATATATATATATATTACCAATTATATAATTGATTACCAATTATTATAGATATAAATTTATCACCATTTGTGAATATGTTAGCTTTTTCCAACGGCCATAGCTGTTGGAACTTTGATATATATATTTTTTTTCTTTTCTGTCCCATTTTCCAACGGCCATAGCCGTTGGAACTTTGAACTATATATATTTTTTGTTCTGTCCCATTTTCCAACGGCTTTAGCCGTTGGAACTTTGATATATGATATTTTTTAAGTTTCTGTCCCATTTTCCGTTGCCGTTGGAACTTTGATATATGATATTTTTTAAGTTTCTGTCCCATTTTCCAACGGCCATAGCCGTTGGAACTTTGAACTATATATAATTTTTTGTTTTCTTTCCTAGTTTCCAACGGCCATAGCCATTGGAACTTTGATATATAGACATTTCTGGTTTTCTGTCCCATTTTCCAACGGCTATAGCCGTTGGAATTATTATACATATAAATTTATTGAAATTTGTAAATATGTTGGTTAGCCGTTGGAAATATTATCCAAAATTAGTTTATTCATCTTCCAACCGCTAAGCCGTTGGAAACTTCGATGTTATACTTCCAACGGTTTTGGCAGTTGGAGATTTCCAACTGCCTAGCTGTTGGAATTTAGGGCAGTTGGAAATTTGTGATTTTTTAGTAGTGTACGTGTCAAGAAATGTTTTGTTTAGCGAAAATGTTTTCCCATTCTCACAAACTTGAAGTGCAGGTGCTTCCACCAGGCTCTCGGCCTTGCCATCTTTCCCACTCCCGCTTGCCCATGAAACAGCTTCGCCTCGAGCGTCCAACCCTAACAATGAAAATTCTTGTAACTCTTCCTCCGAGTTGCCTAGTATGTCTAAACATGTCTGATGATACTCCTGCTTCATTTCCCCCTGAACCAGTTCTACGTCCCATGCAAACAAACAGAAGCAAGAAGGGCTGAAGTTTTAATTTTAGTTAGTAAATCCTTGGCACTTACGGACCTCTGCATTCTCTCGATCTCCTGCTTCAACTGAGAGCAGTAAAATTGGCAAACAAATGCATGCGTTGCGTTGTTATTTTTAAATCGTTGTATACTGAAAATAAACACTAATTGCGTTATCATTAATTTAAAATGAACAAATCCCAAGTTTCAAAGGATATTTCTAAACATACAACATGTATTACAGAATCAAAATCTAGAAATTAATGTGGCCCATCCCTCGTATATATATGCAAACAGAAAACATGGAAAAATAAATAAAAGTGAAAAAACTGAAAGCTAAAATCAAACATCAAATTAAAAATTGAGGAAACAAAGTTAAAATGCTAACAAATAGAAAATCAAAACAAATAGCAAAGCAAATAATACACTAACATCAGAATTTCTAATGAAAATCACTCAATAGAGTATTAATGGTGGCCAAGCGATGTGAAGGCTCAACCAAAGAAAATATTTGAAGAAGTTGGAGGTAAGAATTGGAAGAATAGCATCAGACAAGTTATTGAACATTAAATGCACTTGTTGTGGTTTTATAGGGATGTCAATGCATATTTGGTTGGACAGGTGTTCTATTATATCTTATCTAATGGGTAGAATTTTTTTTCATAATTAAATAGATTTTGAGTCAATTTCAATTTTTTTTTTTGTATTCATTCAATATGGATAAAATGCGGATTTAGCCCTACCATGTTTCGTATCCTACATGTATATATTTACATATGTATGTATCCATACATGCTAGGGGTAATATAATAATTTAACAAAACAACCTAATTGACCAAGACCAAGACAAGATGGCTATGATAAAGCTTCACAAAAGGTTCTCATGCTTTTCTTTGTGAAGTTTCGAGCTTGTTGTTGTAGTATTGCAAAGTTTGTACTTATTTCACTAATTTGATTTAGGCAAGCTTTTTACGATTTGTTTTTGGCTTGGCCAATTTCTGTTTTTATTATTGATATTTTTTTAATATCAAATTTAATATTTTTTTTATATTACACTATTGAAGAATTTGTGTTTTTTATTATAGTAGTATACATCAGGTAGGTGGGTTTTAGCTAATCCTACCCACCTCAAAGTGGAAAGGATATAAACATTAAAATTATAAAATTAATGAATGGTAGATAAGATATTGACCGAGTAGATGCTTAAATAGTAAAAAAAAATCCTAGTCGTCTCTCCTCCACATCTCTCTAAAAGTTCCTTTAACCTTGTCCATCCCTCCATAACTTAGATGCAATTTCTTCAAATAATCAACTACATCAGTAGAATTTTTTCTTTACTTTTGTTAAATCCAGTTTTCTTCAATTTGTTAAATGAAGTGGAGGAATTGCAGATTGAAAAAACGACAACAGAGAATTTTACTCAATAAGGTTTATTAATCTGCTTTCCCATAGTAGATCAAGCGTTAGTATTTGTCATTTTGTTTGTTATTGCAAACATTATACTAGGTTTGTATTCCTTAGTTTTTAGAAATTTTTTCTATCAGTTTGTTTGTTCAAATACAGGATATACCTATTTAGTCTCTAAAAGTTTTTTCTGTAATATGGTATCGCAGAAACATTACAAATGATATGAGTTGGGCCAATTATCTCTATGAAGTTCAAATGTTATATCTTATTGGTAGATATCGTATGACCTACATTTAATGGAAAGAACTTTCATAATAAAAAAAATATATAGATTGAGTAGTTAACATGATGGTTAGGATGAAGGTTTACCTCTATCTTACCTACATCCTATCCATTGTCATCTCTAATTATATACTCCATTCGTCTCAATTTTTTTACTCTATCTGACTTTTTAAGCTAGTTTTACTTGAATTCATTTATATTATTGTTTGATATAAAAAATTAAAAAATATATTTACAAATTATAGGGCTTAATTTAAACTTTATATATAAAGTTTTTTCATTTATATACTAAAATGTTGAAAAAAAAAATGATAGATTAATTGTTGAAAAGTGAATAATATAAAGAATTTTGGACTGAGAGAGTAACAAATAAAGGACCACACTAAAATAATAAAATATGTGGGAAAATTCCTAATTTAAGACCTACATTTCAAAGGATATATACGGAAAAGAAAAAAAAAACAAAAACAAAAACAAAAAAGAGGCAGGCCGACCAAAGCCGATCGAGCTAGACGAGAAAGAAACTGGCCAACCTAAAGCCGAGAACAAAACCCAACAAAGAAAACGAATTTGGGCTGCCCAGGAAAGATACAGCATTTAACAGTTCCCTCCCTAACTATTAATAGTATAATAGTGTAACAATGTGTATAAAATAGTTTTATAGCTATAACTTGCACAAAAATTAGTTACCGTTCATCAAAGAATAAAAGAACTATTTTCAGTTTTATAAAGACAATTTGATGGACAATTATGAAAGTAAAATTATATGTAGAACTTACTTAAACTTAAATTACTAGATTTTTTTTAAAAAACAAATTTTTTTGGGTGAAACTCATACTTGTCCGTATCGAGAAGACTGATGTATTGCTTTAGAGACATACATCAAAGTGGATAATTTATGATATTTTTTTTCTCATTTTTACCTCTAAAATTAAATTTTTTTTAAAAAAATTTCTTTTTATGTTATGTATAATGAGAGCTTAAATGATAATTAAAAAAAACAGAAAAGATTGATTTTGGGGTTTTTTGTAGTTGGAGTTTTAATCAAGATTAAAAATATAAAAGAGTCCTCTTTGGATTTTTTATAGTGAGAATTTGAATGAGGGTAGTAAAGTAAATTAAGTTTCTAAACTTTCTAAAAAAATGAAACGCTTCAGTCTTTATGAGACCAAAAAAAAAGAAAAAGAATAAATTTCATCTTTTTCTAGGACAGGGCGAGTATTCACATAGGCCAAGTCATGTGTTAGGGCATTGCCATAATAAAGCACTACTCGATTAATCTAACTAAATTTGGAGACTAATCGAGCCTTTTATTGAATAGTCCGAGTTTGGGCCCAATTTTTTGCTATCGAGTCAGGTCTAAAAAGTTTTGAGTCAAGTTTTAAGGTACATTTTAAGTTTGATCACTTAAGCAAGCAGAGTTTCAAGTCTGATATTGTTCAACTCAAACTCTTATTAGGCCTAATGAGCTTAACATTTTTTTAATTTGAAAAACAATATTCATTTTACCCATGATACACCTAAACCCTAAAATTCTAATTCCTAATCATACAAATTGTGCTTAAACCTCAAATCGAGATTTGAACCTATCGAATTAATGAGCGGAGTTTGAAAATTTTCAAGCTGAATTTCAAGCCCTATGTTCAAAGCTTGTAGAACTCGAACTTGAGTCAGAGCTAAGCCAATCCCTTAATCAGTTGGGCTTCCAGTTTGAGCTCTTTTTGCCCCTACTTAGATGTTTGTTTTAACCTTGACGTTAGCTCTCACATAAGGATTGAATGCGTGACATTAGAAAGATCAGTGCATGTACAAAAATAAATTTATAAAGAAGATATGACTGATGGTAATTGGAATGGAATTTTACCGAATCAAGCTTAATTTTTCTTTTGATACACAGAATGAAGTTGAATTTAACATCTTCAATAATTGTGGACACATTAGCTATCACGTTTTATGAAATTCTTAACAATCCTATAACCAATGAAGATTGATTTAATAAGCGAAACGCTTATACTCCACCTGCCTCGTAAAGTCTATATTTATAATTTTTTTAATTTTTATAGAAATATAATCATTTTATATGAAAATTATATATTAAAGATTCTAGCTTATAAATATAATTTTTTATAATACAAATTAATATAAATATATTTAAGTGAAACTTTAGTTAAAAAAGATAAAATAGCCACATTTGGAAAACGGGAGTATAACTTTTTACTTGACTATATTGGGCAACTCTTTTGTACTCTATTTGAGTTTCAAAATGAAATTTAAAAAGGTAATTAAACTTTAAAAATCTCCCACAAAAATCTAGTTTAATCATTATAGAACGTCCAACCATAAAGCAAACGGGGTCCTAGTAGGTACAACTTTTAGCAAACTGTCAGGCAAATGGTAAACCAGACGGAAGTGTATGATGTGATTAGTCGGTGAAAATAAGAGTCATATTATTTTAATTTAAGTTAATTAATCTATTTTTATTTTTATATTTTTTTATGTGAAATTAATTTTATTTGAAAGCTAATATTACGTAGATGCAATAATTCTTTTGAAAGTAAATTTTTATGATGTTATTAAATTTTTATAAATTTTTCATTTTTAATACCATAAATAAGAAAACTTTATAAAAATTTAGTATGATTATAAAAATTATATTTTTAATAAATTATTACAATTGTGTAATATTAAATTTTAATTAAAATTAGTTTTAAATAAAAAAATATAAAAATAAAAATAATATTTTTTAAAGCCAATGAACCTAAGTTAAACCGAGCTGGGCGTTAAGGCTCTTTCTAGTCTCTAAAGCTAAGAGGGCATTAAAAATGAAACCTATAGATTTCATTTGTGGAAAGGCTTCCTCTACCTCGTCTACATAACCTAACCTCTACTTTTCATCCAAAACCAGGCAAGGCGCCAAGCATCCGTACGGTCTCGTGTTGTGGTCCTTTGAGAAACTGTGGCGCCTCTCGTTTACTTTCTTTTCTACTTTTATTATGATTCTATTTTCCTTGTTTTCTTAATTAAAGAAATCATTTGATAAATTTAAGCAGAATCCATCTAAGAATTACTTAATATTTCATAAAGAAATTAAATATCTTAGTGGAGTCCATGAAGCCCATAATAGTATATGTAAATCCATCCATACCTAGATTCTGGATCCGTTCTTAAATCCTGGTGCTTTAATTGATATTTTTTAGTAAATAATTAATATATATATATAAGAATAATTAATTATAATTAAATTTAAAATACTGCCCCCTAACTATTTGACAAATTGTTAATAAAAAAAATATAAAAAGCTGATTGTCTTAAAAATAAACATAGGAATTCGTATATAAAAAATTGTACTTACACCGACTCAATTTGTATGAGTCATTTACTTTTCTACACAATTGTAGGTAACTTTTAACTTTTAAACAAATTTCAAAATTTTACCCCACAAAAGCATTTATTGCATGCAAAAGGTTAATTTTTAGGAATAAAATAAAAAATTAAATGATAATTTATTGGTTCTTTAGAAAATGGCTCATCATTTTGAAATATTTCAACATAGAAGAAACTTATGCAATTTGAAACCGAGTAAGATTTATCATATGGGTTGGTGTATATGGGAGTGGCTAACTAGATGATTGTAGGCATGCCATGTGAGGAAACCTATTTTGGACTAGGCAAGGTGAAGCCCATCACGAGGCCCACCTTTCGCCTTGTGGGACACGGTAGTGGCTGGACGAAGTTTAAAAGTGTAATTGAAGGGTAGTTCTGTGGGACATTTGATTATATTTAGGACTTTTGTACCTCTGTGCTGTGATGGAGTTGTGATAAGGCAGGCACCCATTCCATAATAATGGTAACATTTAAAACGTAGGGCCTAACATATCCAATAATCTGCGTAAGGGCCCCTTTACTTATAACAACAAACCTTCTTCTAACCTGTAGGCTCAAATGGTTCACTTGACTCCCACATCTTTATGCAGACGGCTTGTCTTTGTTTATTATTGGGTCAATTGCATAATTGGTCCCAAACCTTTAGTTGCCATTGTGAATTGTACTCAACCTCTATTTCATTGTATATTAGTTTTGAACCTTTATATTATGTAGCATATTGGTTCATAAACCTATGCAAGACTAAGTTGGTACAGAAATCTAATTTATAGAAAAATTGATTGTTTAAATGGTTCATCAGTTGTCAAAAAATTATAGTATTGTTTAAATTTATTGGAACATATTTGTCGAACAATTTGAATTTACTAACCCTAATATAAAATAATCTTCTAACATCAGCTTTTTAAATTCTAATTTTTTTGTTGGAAAGATATATCATCCTTTATTCAGAAATATTGAGGGCTTTGTGATTAGAAATACATGCAATCTTTTGTAGAAGCAACTTTGTCTAAAGCTCGTAACAATCTTTAGTCAGAGCTAACTTTGTAAGGCAGTGAGCTGTCTGATTAACCCCTATAAAACAATGAAAAACAACCCACGGAGTGGACTTAGCCAACATGACTTTAGTCTAGTAGCTCTAAAAGCCTGCTAGGGAAGAGCACTCTGATTAGCATTGATCACCCCAAAAAAATCAAACTCCAAAATAACTGGACGTACGTCCAAATCATGCACCAATTTTACACCTTTACACACACAGCCTCGATCATCCCGAATAATCGCTCCAGCACCAATTTTACTATCATCATTAATCGCGGCATCTGTATCAACCTTAACCATCCAAAGGGTGATCTATGCCACACTGAAACAAAGCATTGATCAGTAGAGAGGGGAAGACACCGAATGTCAATACAAGTATAATCCACATGCCAATTGAACAAAGATAGATCAAACCTGGCATTTTCATGGGCAACCTTATTGCTAAAGTACCATATAGGCCAACCTATAATAAAAAATTTATCCCAGTAAGCATCAAATTGAAGTCCATGTATTCTTTGAAGCCATTCCACCATAGTCAATGAATTTCCCTAGGTTACATAGAACAACCATTGGGCCTCCTAGGCATCTTTCACTACACAACATTCCTCCATTACAAACCCTTGTCCTCCTTATGACAAAATGATGATTTCGGATTATCTACAATATGACTTTTGAAGAGTTCAGATCGATTGGGTAATCAGCCTCTACAAAGCCACCTTATAAAAATTTCTATCTTATTGAAGACTGGCAAGCCCTAAATCGTTGACCACATCAACTTCTATGAAGGTTTAATTGCATCATCTTTATTATTCTGGAGAAAGTGGTACCCACTCTTAATTGAAAACTCACCATGAGCATTATAGTGCCAAATTAGAACATCTTCATGCTCGAGCTAACAACATGGAACTACTTTAATCTAAGGTACATCCTCATTGATAAACAACTATCCTAGAAGTCGAGAGTCCCATCCCCTTCTTTTGTCAACCATAAACTCAGGAACTTGCATATACTTAGTTCCCAAGAGTATTATAATGGTCAATTTAAAGGAAGGGTGCCTTGACAGCCATTGGTCTTGCCACACCTTAACATTCAAACCATTCCCAATCCTCCATCAAAGACCTTCTCTAACACCTTCAAGCCTTGAAGGATAATTTGCCAAGTTAGCAAAGGAGCTGTCCCAATTTGTGCATCTAAGAAAGATGAATGGTAGTATTACTTATGCTTGAGAATCCTCTCACACAAGGAAGAAGTTTGCATCAAAAGTCTCCAACCTTGCTTGAAAAGCATGGCCAAATTGAAAATGACAATATTCCGAAAATTGATGCCTCATTTGGCCTATGGTCTACAAAAGCTTTTCCCAAGCCATCCATTGAATTGTCGAATTGCTTTTGCAGTGACTCCACAACACCTATTTATCTTTTATCTAATTACTTCACACAAACCCATCAATAAAAGGAACATACTTATGGCATAGGTAGGAAGAGCTTGAGTGACTGCCATCAAAAGAATTTTCTTACCCCCTTTCAATAAAAAGTTTTACTTCCAATCCATTGTAACCTTCTCCACTTTTACAACTAAATAATAGAAAGCCTATTTACTTTGCGTCATAAGCAATGGTAACCCCAGATATTTCTTAATATAAGTAGAAGCTGACACCCTATATTTTTGCGTAAACATCCAGTGACTACTAGGTAAAGTATTAGGTGAGAAAAAAAGGCTTTTCCAATTTAATACTTTGCCCTGATGCTTCCTCGTACTTTCATAGCAACCTAATTAATGCATCTCCTTCATAGAGCTTGGCAACATAGAAGAAGGGTGTCACTTACGAAAGGGCATGAAATTTGAGGTCCCTTACTTACCGAAGAGCTTGCTAGCCTTTGCACCTAAACCACCTTGTTCACAAAACCAAAAAGGCCCTTTGCACACAAAAAAAAAACAAGTATGGCAGTAACGGATGACCTTAGCATAGGTTTTGTTAAGGAATAATGTTGTTCAATGGAGCACCATTAACCAAGTTTGAGTAGCAAAATGTGGTTATGCAACCCATCATAAGTGAAATAAATTTATCCTTGAATCCCAATTGATGCATCATCTTCTCCATAAAACATCACTCTACACTGCCATAAGCCTTGGACATGTCAAGCTTAGCTACACAAATGTCAATCCCTTTTAGCTTATTATTCCTAATATAATGTATCATTTTATATGCCAGCCAAACATTGTCCAAAATCAGCCTCCCATGTATAAATGCCCTTTGCTCCTTTGAGATTCTTAACAATGGAATCCATTTGACCTAAATCACCAATGTCTTCAAAATCACCTTATAGATCACATTGCACAGGCTAATGGGATGAAACTGCCTCAAGTCCTTGGCATTCTTGATATTTGTAATCAGTGCTATGAGAGTATGATTAACTTCCTACACGCCACCAAGATAATCCAAAAAGAAAAAAAAATTAGAAAGATCTAACCACCATTCTATTTGAGCTTGATACTTTGGTTGGATTCATCACTTTCAAAGCCAGCCAAAAATTCTTCTTCACAAATTTTGTCTCCAACAACCTGTTCATTTCTTCTGTGAAACCCTTTTGTTAACAAAAGTCAAAACTTCATCCTGTTTGAGTGATCGGGATTATGTGAATAGTTCAAAAACATGATTAACCACCATTGGCACAATTTCATCCCTCATCTCCACCCACCACCAGTGTTGTTTTTCAGGCGCACCATTCAATTGTTTTCCTTTCTCATAAAGGAATATGCATGAAATTACTTCATATTCTAGTTAGTACCCCTCCCAAAGCCAAGTTAATCTAGATTGCTGCTTCCACATGACTTCATACCATTGCTATAACTACTTTAGGTCCATTTTGATGCTTCATATTGTTCAAATGATGAAGGCATCAAGGCTTTATGTCTTGCCTCTTTAAGCTCAACCTTTAACTATCCCCTTCATTTTTTAATATACCAAAAAATCTCCTCATTTAATAAGCATAAATGTTGTTGGAGGCCTTTGATTTTCTACACCATCCCCAAGCCTGAATGCCTTCCCAATTTAACCCATGCTTCATATGCAACCTTTAAAAAATTCAAATGTTGAAGCCACATTGCTTTAAATTATAAAGACTTATTAGCTCTGTCAGAACAAGTTGGCCATAATTGGAGGACCAACTCACTGTGACCAGAGAAATAAACCTTTGAGAGAAAACAACCAAGCCCGAGGAAATAGAGGCTCTTATCCCCAATTAGCCAGAAGCTAGTTCAACCTATACCACACCATCACCCGTCCTACTAAAACTCCTGACCAAGTGGACGGACTACCCTGGAAGCACAGGTCCTCTAAATTAGAAAAATCTACCACTTTAAAGAACTTCTCCATTTATTGCAAACTTTGATCCTTACCTCTGATCTTCTAGCATGGATGCAAAACCTCATTAAAATCTCCACATCATATCCATGTGAGATTTTACCAGCTTTTGTGATGTTTTAAAGTATGCTAAGCAGCTTGATGCTACTCCACTCTTGGGTCTTGATAAAAATCGGTCATCCTAAACTTGTTCACCATCTCGTGCAGCGATACCTCCATCATATTTAGGAAAACTATAGAGATTGACAAAATACCTCCTGAGACTAAAAGAACACCAACCTCCTACAAGACCCACACTACTTATTAAAATCATATGAACAAAACTACAACTAAGTTTAACCACTTCCATCCTGCCATACATAGATATAGAAAAGCAAATGATAAGCCTTTTCCTTTGCATGACGGATTTTAGAAGCTTAACTAACTATGGCTCCCCAAGGCAACAGAAGTTCAGAAATAAGCAATCATGGTGCTTGGTAGAGTTGGGGTCCAGCCTCTACCATTAAAAATATAGTAGCTTTCTCTTTTCGATGCCTTTTCTCTACATCATCTACCTCCATCACCTTAATACCATCTTTCATTCTACATCTTTCTTTTGCTTGCCAAGGACCATGTCCAGATTGCTTTTTAAGGTTTGCCCTCATTGCACAAGAGTCAACCTATTCAAACTATGAATGAAGACCCTGAGCTTGCCTTAGTTGCCTTATGCCTAATTGACTTTACTATTTGCATCATTTCACCCACACTCTTGGTATGTTTAGGCCCTGTTCTACCTTCCCACTTCCTCACTTCTCTACCATCTTTTAGCTTGAGCTAGAACACTATTTCCTGATCAATCACCATCCCTATTCCCTGTACACCCTCTCTCCCAAGCTAGTTTATGTAGCACCAACTTTGATGCCCTCAACTTTAGGCTCTCCTCAACCTCTTTTTCTCAAATCATAACATTTGGACTAATTATTTGTGCATGTGCACCGATCTTCGCTAAGTACCCCAAGCCTTTATTTTCAAAGCAATTTTCTATAAGTTTGCTACATCCTTATCCTACTTGATGTACTTTACCCTAGTATTTTTTATGCTGAGCATGTGCTGAAGTCACTGTCTTTCTTGATCCAAAATACTTCCCCTGATATGCATTTTTCTAGGCTATTTATGGGAGAAGCTTGCAACCAATCCCCATACTAAAAATTCTTGTCTTCCTGTATGCCTTGCACTTCATAGTCATGTTCAAGATGTCCCAGCATTTCACACTTGAAATAGAAAATATTGAAGCCTTTCATAGCTGAAATGAATTCATGGCTTATTTAGCATATCTAAAGAGTCCTTACAGTAGTAGCTTGTGTACATTCGCCATAACATGGAAATTAAATCTCCTTATTAGAACCTTAGATTCCTTTGATCCCATCTATTTAAATGAACCAATCCAATCTTTCAGCTCCGTTGCACACTTCTTAGTCATGTAACGAACTAGGATATCATAAGCCCTTACCCTAAAAACCACATGGTACAATGAATTTTTCCTAGATTTATCATGTGGAAAAATCTCCTCATTAGCAAGACATGTTGATGAAAAAGCCATGGGCATCCAATAAATACTTGTTGTACATTTGCCTTTGAGAATAATGTGAACAAGGATCGGTTATGTTGAATCACCTCGATCTCCACCCCTTTAGTCAGCCTCTAGATGGACTTTCAGAATACCCATTAGAGTTGTATTGCTGAATAGATAGTTAGTCCATAAAGGGCCTACCAAGAAGAAAACCTGTTTCCCTTCTTTCAAGTCTCTTGGCTCATCATCCAAATCCAGGCTCTCTTTCTCTCCATCCACAAAAGATAACTTTCGTCAGTCCCCTTAAAACTTCTCCATTTGTCGTGCCCTAAACTGCCCCTGGCCCATTTGGGCCTGATTTCTTAAAACATGCAGCGGAAGTTTTCATTACACAAAAGGGGTTTTTAAAACTCACTAAGACTTATGGGCACGAACCCCAAGATACTTATCGGTACTAGCTCGTTAAGTTCTTTAATTAAGGTTAAGTTGAAGTGCTCTCAGAAACAAGCTAGCACCTATGTGGATTTCATGTGTTCATTTTCATGGTCTTTACCAAGCTTAGCCAAGAATATGCATGGCAACCAAAACACCAACTTAAGTTTAAAAATTTATTTTCATGCATATGCTTTGCATGCTTATGTATTTTGGTGTTCACTAGTGCACATAATCACTTAATGCCTTTAGATGCAACTAATGCTTAGGCATGTATTAATTCACATACGTGCACTTAAATTTCTTATTAGCCAAACTTTACACAAGCATCCAATTTCATGCTTTTTCTAAGTTTACTTGCATGTTCTTTACTAAGTGAGCATACATAGCCAAACATTGCATGCTTTCAACATAGACATGGGCTTATGGGCCTTTTAGTACTTAACATGCATATAGCCCAAAATTAACCAAGAATAAAATTAAATTTTCCAAGTTCTTATTTAAGCCCAAAGCGTACATTTAAGCCCAATTTCAACATGCTACAAGTTTCATGAAAACATAACCCATAAATTCATGCATGGGCCTTGGTAAGTCCACCAAGCAATAAAAATACCCCAAAATGTCCAAGTCCATAATACAAGCCCAAAGCCAAGTTTGGCCAAATTTTAGCTAAGTCCATAATTTGGTCACTAAAGTTAGACCAACAAAAACATGCTTAAAAGAAAGCCATAAATCCACAAAGCCATGGAACATAAATTTCCACCTTAATAGACCTTGTTCCCACAATTCTAAGACTTCAACTCCTGCACAGAAAGTCCACATTTTTTTTTAGCTTGTTTACAAGCAACTTATATACTTAGAATACTTAGAATATTTTGAGCAATATCATACACAAATCCAACCTTAGCATACAGAAAGAGTACTCAAGACTCTTAGCTTGATCTTTCAAGCAAACCTTTACCTACAAAAGTAGAGTAGGGCGGGTGAGTTATAAAACTCAATAAGGATTCCGTGGCATCCAACGCCTAACTTATGGCCTCCAAGGCCTAACATATGCCAAGAATGTAATGGCAAAATAATCCTTACTCCTACAAAGAAAACATAAAGACCAAGAAAACACAAAGATATATGCATATAACAATAATATCATAATCGGGGGTTAGCATGCACAACAAATCAAAGAAGCACACAAACACACACCACTTAACACTTTGTTCACAGAAGGGCAGCAAGCATCCCTCAAGTTTTAATTCATTAATTTCATATACTTCATGTTTTCGGAGAGCTCACTTAGCATAGGAATTAAGGTGGCCGCCTTAACTCCTAGCCCATAATGCTTGCTTACTTAACTTAGCTCATGAGCAAAACAGAATTGCCGAAGCAATAACATAACTTAAGCCCTCTTAGCACTCCTAGGATCACATGGTTCTTTGACCATCACCTAGGGGCCCGAATACTCACACAAAAAATCCATGGAACTATACCATGCAATAAAGTGAGTATAGGAATCCTTACCCACAACACCGAAAGCTTTAGAAGCTTATTTTCCTTCGTTTTCCTTGCTTGTTGACTCTAGAAATTGTTTTCTAGCATAAGAACCAAGATGGGCCAAATTTTATTAGTAACCATAAGGTACCAAGAACACTTGGTGATTAACTCAAATAACACAAAATACCAAGAACACTTGGTGTACACTTACAGAACCTCACAGAAGAGGTAAGGCCAATTTCTTGTGCTTGATGTTCTTCAAGCTTCTTCTTGATTTCTTGCTTCTAATGAACTTAGGAACTCAATCACACAAAGAGCTCCTTGAGTAGAGTTTAAAACCTCCAAGAAATGGAAATGGCCGAATTTTCCTCCTTGGTTTTCTTTGAATTCTTCACCTGATTCTTGCTCTTTATGGTCTTAGAGCTTGATTTCAACCAAGAATACTTGGTTTTAATTTGAGGAACGATTATTTCTAGCTATGGCCGAATATTTAGATGAGGAAAAGAGTTGGAAATGTGTTTGGAATGGTGAGACTTGGTATGGAAGAAAATGGAGAGAGAAGGAGAGAGTTTGAGAGCAAATGGCTTTGAATGAGTGGATTGATTATGTTTTAATGTGTGGGAAGGTGATGGTCAGCCATATGGGAAGGAAAATGAGTGTATAATGTGCTTGGAAGAGTGGGAGACAAGGTTTAATGGAAGGAAGACTAATTGGAAGACTTTTGTGTAAGTTGGTAGAAAAAAGTCAAAAGTAGGAGACATGTAGGTGAAGAAAGAATCCAAAGTCTTGACTAAGGATGGGAGGTGGATTAAAATAGTAGGAAATTAATCATGTGTTTGAAATGAGTGGGAGACAACATTAAAAGAAATGAAGACTGATTGGAAGACTTTTAGGTAAGTTTGGTAGAAAAAGTCAAAAGTAGATGAAGAAAGAATCCAAGGTGATGACTAAGGGTGGGAGGTGGATTAAAATAATAGGATTTGGAGGAAGGTGACATAAAATATTGGGAATTGGAGGGGCATGGCTGGCCAAGGCATCCTAGGCCATTAAAATGGCCTAATTCCCCCTTTAGTCCTCCAACTTTCTAATTTTGGGCAATTGAGCCCAACCACTAAAAATCCCTTTGTTCAATTCAGTCCCTCATCTTTAAAAAACCACCATTTTCATTACTATTTCTCTTGGCCTAAGCCAAGCTTATTTTTAAGATGTTCAACACTCAATTATGCACATGCCATATTGTCTCCTCAATTTAATTGAGCTAAATTCCCGATTAAGGAAAAATTCTTATGCTCCAAATCCATTTAACCCGGGACCTAATCACTTTGGATTGTCTGGGCATTAGAACAGTCCCCTCCTTAAGAAATTTGGTCCTCCAAATTTTCCTAGAAGTTTAGGGAAAATATCAGGATAATTCTTAAGCATTTTAGCTTCAACCTCCCATGTGGCCTCCTCATCAGAATGGTTAGTCCATTGGACTTTTACCATTGATATCCACTTACTTCTGAGCTTCCTAGTGTCCTTTGCCAATACCCAAATTAGTTCTTCTTCATAGGTGAGATCTTGGGTGATGGGAACACTAGTGACATGTACCATTTGTTTAGGATCAGAGACACACTTTTTCAGCAGGCTTACATGGAATGTGTCATGTACATGTCCCAGCTCAGGCGGTAGCTCTAACTTGTAGGCTACATTTGCTACTCTTGTGAGTATTAGGTATGGTCCTATATACCTTGGGGCTAATTTTCCTCGCTTTCCAAACCTCATTACTCATTTCATAGGAGATACTTTCAACCACTCGATCTCCTACCTGGAACTCCAGGTTTCTTCTTTTCTTGAGGTTGACATATGATTCTTGCCTATTGTTGGCAGTCTTAATCCTTTGCTGGATTTGCTTAATCTTCCCAGTAGTTTCTCTTATGAGTTATGGGCCAATTTCCAACTTATCACCTGGCTCATGCCAGCAGTGTGGAGTTATGCATATTCTTCCATAGAGTGCCTCATAAGGTGCCATGCCAATCACTGAGTGATGGCTATTGTTGTATGAAAACTCCTCTAAAGGCAAGTGTTTATCCTATTCTCCTTGGAAGTCAATAACACAACACCTTAACATATCTTCCAAAGTTTGAATGGTTCTTTCAGTCTGTCCATCCGTTTGAGGATGGTATGCAAAACTGAATTTTAACTTAGTGCCCAAGGCATGGTGCAAGGACTTGCAGAATTTGGAAACAAATCTTGGGTCTCGATCTGAGACAAGATCGTCTGGTACACCATGTAGCCTTACTATCTCCTTAACGTATAGTTGGGCTAATTTCTCAAGGGAGTCTGTAAGGTTTATGGGCAAGAAGTGGGCTGCCTTAGTCAATCTATCCACTATGACCCAGATTGTATTACACTTTCTTCGAGTCAGTGGCAAACCCACTACAAAGTCCATAGATATGGATCCCCATTTTCTTTCTGGTATAGGTAAGCTCTGTAATTTTCCACCAGGTCTCTGGTGCTCCACTTTGACTTGTTGACAAGTCATACACTTAGCCACAGAAGCACCAATCTCTTGCTTCATATATGGCCACCAGAAATGGGATTTCAAATCCTTATACATTTTCTGAGCTCCAGGATGCATACTCATCAAACTGGAGTGGGCTTCTTCTAGGATTTGTTGCCTGATTCCATCCTTATTTGGCACATAAATCCTATCCCGGAAATATAATATTCCGGCCTTAAAGGAAAATCCTTGATACAATTTTCCTTGTTTCTGCCCAGAGATTCTGGGAATCTCCTCATCTTGAAGCTGAGCTTCCTGAATTAGGTCTTTCCACTCAGGCCTAATAGTTAGGACCTTTACTCGGTCCATTTCCCACTTATCCCAATCTTGGGCCAACTCAGATAAACTGAGTACCTCTACCTCAGTAGGCTCTCCAGTGGCTTTGAGTATTCCCGTGTACTTCCTACTGAGAGCATCAGCTACCACATTGGCTTTTCCGGCCGTATACTCGATGACGCACTCAAAATCTTTCAGGTACTCAAGCCATCTTCTTTGCCTCATGTTCAGGTCCTTTTGTGTAAACAGGTACCTTAGACTCTTGTGGTCTGTGAAGACTTGGAATCTGCCTCCAAGTAGGTAGTGTCTCCACTGCTTCAGAGCAAAGATCACTGCTGCTAACTCCAGATCATGAACTGGATAATTCTTCTCATGAGGCCTTAATTGTCTTGACCTATAGGCTATTGCTTGCTTTCCTTGCATTAAGACACAGCCCAGCCCAACTCGAGAAGCATCTGTGTAAACTATATACTCCTTAGTAGGGTCTGGTAGAACCAGTATTGGGGCTGTAGTCAATCTTTCCTTAAGTTCTCGGAAGCTAGCCTCACATTGCTCACTCCACTCAAACTTTTGGTCCTTTCTTGTCAATTGAGTAGCAGAGCTGCTAGTATAGAAAATTTGGGCACAAATCTCCTGTAGTAGCCAGCAAGTCCTAGGAAGCTTCTTATGTCCCTCACAGTATGAGGTTGCTTCCATTCCAAGATAGCTTTAATTTTCTCGGGATCAACAGCTAAACCATGCTCATTGATCATATGTCTGAGAAATCCAATTTCTTTAGCCCAGAATTGGCACTTACTTAGTTTGTCATATAATTCATGTTCCTTTAACAGGCTTAGCACCACTTTTAGGTGCTCCTTATGGGCTTCTTCATCCTTTGAGTACACCAATATGTCATCAATAAATACCACAACAAAGTGGTCTAAATGAGCTTTAAACACTCTTTGCATGAGGTCCATAAAAAAGGCTGGTGCATTTGTGAGCCCAAATGGCATCACTGTGTACTCAAAGTGACCATATCTGGTCCTGAAAGCTGTCTTTGGGACATCTTCTTCCCTGACTTTCAGCTGGAAGTATCCAGATCTGAGGTCTATTTTGGAAAAGACCTTAGCTCCCTTTAACTGATCAAATATATCCTCGATCCTTGGGAGGGGGTACTTATTCTTAATGGTAAGTGCATTGAGTTTCCTGTAATCAATGCATAACCTAAGGGTTCCATCTTTCTTCTTCACAAAAAGTACAGGTGCTCCCCAAGGAGATGTACTTGGCCTTATGAAACCCTTCTCAAGCAACTCATCCAGTTGCTTCTTTAGTTCCATCATTTCAGGAATAGCCATCCTGTACGGAGCAATAGATGCTGGTGCAGCTCCTGGCACTAATTTGATCTCAAACTCAACCTCCCTTGCAGGAGGGAGTCCTGGGAGATCAGTGGGGAACACTTCAGGGAATTCTCTTACTATGGGTATTTTACCCAGCTCTATTTCTACTTCTGTTCCATTTAACCCTAGGTATTCACCTTTTATTAATAAGGGTTTGTGTTCCACCACCTTTAAATGAAATTCTGGGACTAACCCAGATGATTTTTCCAAAGATTGAGGTTCATGCCCAGGCAGATAAAGTTGCCTGGCATGGCAGTCTATAACCACCCGATTGGCACTAAGCCAGTTCATTCCTAGGATGATGTCATATTCATTAGTATCCAAGACCATCAGGTCGGCTCTAAGCTCTAGTTCACCTAGCTTAAGCATGCAATCTTTTACCATATGGTACGTTATCATAACCTCATTCCCGGCAGTTTTAACCAGGTACATTTTATCCGTATTGCATACTTCTATGTTCATATCTTTGACTAGCTTAGAGGATACTATAGATAAAGATGCTCCAGTATCGAACAAAACTGATACTTCATAACCATTTATGAAAATGGTACCTTTTAGAGTCTTCCTGACCAGCTTAGCCTGGTCTATTTCTTCCTCATCCTCCCCAGCTTTGTTGACCTCTGGGTCCTCTCGTGCTTTCATCGATGTCTTAATCTGGAATATTCTTCCAGTAGCCTGAGGTTGTCTCTTCCTGGCCTTATCTTGGTCCCTTCTCTGTGGGGGTGGAGGCATATTGGGCCTCATTATGGGCAATTGCCTCTGTGCCCATCTGTTATTGAACCCTCCTGGGGTCCTCTGATCTTCTCCCCTGACAGGACAGTCTTTTACCCAGTGATCCTAGGCACCACACTTAAGGCATCCGGAAGTGAGCCTATAACATGGCTTCTGGCCATGGAATTTTCCACATGTCTCACATTGTGGTCCATAGGGGAATGCAGTCTTCTCTCTCTTGTTACCCTTTCTTGGCTCATATGCCAAGCTTTCTTTGCCTCTCTTCTTAGAGGATTTTCGCATCCCGCTAGTACTTCCAGGGCCATTCATGGCTTGCCCCTTGAATTCTTGCTCCAGGGCCATAGCCCTCTGTACAATGTCATAGTATTTGTGGGCTCCTACTGCTCTGAGTATTTGCCTCAGCTCTGGCCTAAGTCCCCGAAGGAACCTCTTGGCCTTAAGGTCCTCTCGATCATCGTACTGTGGTGCATACCGTATGAGATTACTGAACCTCTGTTCATATTCCAGTACGGAGAGCTCTTTCTGTTCAAGCAGGTCAAACTCAACCTGCTTCTGGTCTTTTAGTGCTTCACTGAAGTATTGCTGATGAAACACTTGTTGGAATTTGGCCCATCTCATTGCTCTTCTGCTTTGAGCGGGCCGCCTAGCATTTTTGCTAGCATAAGTCCGGTGGACTGCTCTCCACCACAATTCAGCATTTCCTTCCAGCCTGAATGTTGCCAGTAAGACCTTCTGAGAAGAGGAAACCTCCATTCTCTCAAAGATCTTTTCAATTTGGTTTATCCAGAATTCTGCTTCATCTGGGTTACAGCTTCCTTTAAATGTTAGGGGTCTTAGGGTAAGGAACCCCTCTAGTTGGCCTTCTCTTAGGCCTCCACCATTATCCATATTAGGCCTCCCTCTTTGGGCCCTCCCTACTCTAGTGGTGACAGTGAGTTGGGCAGGCCCATCAATATCTTCTATGTTCAGCTCTTCTGCATCTAGACTTTCTTCTTCTTCTTCCCTCAGTTCTTGCCTGATCTCAGATTTTATTCTTCTGGCTCTGGGGTTTCTCCTTTCCTCGTCCTCATCATCGCCATTTTCGCTAGCTGGATCATCGAGTATAGGTTCATTTCCTGGCCTTCTTCTCATTGGTGGCTCTCTTTGTTGCCTAACAGGTTCTGGGACTTGGGTTGGACCCCTTGCCAGGATTTGCATGCTAGTTGCTAATTAGGCCATAGTGGCCTACATAGCTTCCATCATTGCTTCCATTCTTGCTTCTCTTCTTTCCTGGGCATCAATGCTAGGCCCAGTAACATTAGCCCTTATGAGCTTCGAAGGCTTGACTTGGGCCTTTAGCACAAAGCCAGCATTTTCATTCCTCTGATGGGAAGTTTCATTTCCATTTCGGCCTCGGTTCGTATTTTTGGCTATCATCCTGTAATTAACAACAAGCAGGGCACACAATTGCTCAATATTAATAAATATTGATTAGTGGAGTTAACCTATGTGGGAACAAGTCTATACTAAGAATCATAGACCAAAACTTTGGTCCTTAAGAGCAACTGTGCTCTGATACCAAGCTGTCGTGCCCTAAACTGCCCCTGGCCCATTTGGGCCTGATTTCTTAAAACATGCAGCGGAAGTTTTCATTACACAGAAGGGGTTTTTAAAACTCACTAAGACTTATGGGCACGAACCCCAGGATACTTATCGGTACTAGCTCGTTAAGTTCTTTAATTAAGGTTAAGTTGAAGTGCTCTCAGAAACAAGCTAGCACCTATGTGGATTTCATGTGTTCATTTTCATGGTCTTTACCAAGCTTAGCCAAGAATATGCATGGCAACCAAAACACCAACTTAAGTTTAAAAACTTATTTTCATGCATATGCTTTGCATGCTTATGTGTTTTGGTGTTCACTAGTGCACATAATCACTTAATGCCTTTAGATGCAACTAATGCTTAGGCATGTATTAATTCACATACGTGCACTTAAATTTCTTATTAGCCAAACTTTACACAAGCATCCAATTTCATGCTTTTTCTAAGTTTACTTGCATGTTCTTTACTAAGTGAGCATACATAGCCAAACATTGCATGCTTTCAACATAGACATGGGCTTATGGGCCTTTTAGTACTTAACATGCATATGGCCCAAAATTAACCAAGAATAAAATTAAATTTTCCAAGTTCTTATTTAAGCCCAAAACGTACATTTAAGCCCAATTTCAACATGCTTCAAGTTTCATGAAAACATAACCCATAAATTCATGCATGGGCCTTGGTAAGTCCACCAAGCAATAAAAATACCCAAAAATGTCCAAGTCCATAATACAAGCCCAAAGCCAAGTTTGGCCAAATTTTAGCTAAGTCCATAATTTGGTCACTAAAGTTAGACCAACAAAAACATGCTTAAAAGCAAGCCATAAATCCACAAAGCCATGGAACACAAATTTCCACCTTAATAGACCTTGTTCCCACAATTCTAAGACTTCAAGTCCTGCACAGAAAGTCCACATTTTTTTTAGCTTGTTTACAAGCAACTTATATACTTAGAATACTTAGAATATTTTGAGCAATACCATACACAAATCCAACCTTAGCATACAGAAAGAGTACTCAAGACTCTTAGCTTGATCTTTCAAGCAAACCTTTACCTACAAAAGTAGAGTAGGGCGGGTGAGTTATAAAACTCAATAAGGATTCCGTGGCATCCAATGCCTAACTTATGGCCTCCAAGGCCTAACATATGCCAAGAATGTAATGGCAAAATAATCCTTACTCCTGCAAAGAAAACATAAAGACAAAGAAAACACAAAGATACATGCATATAACAATAATATCATAATCGGGGGTTAGCATGCACAACAAATCAAAGAAGCACACAAACACACACCACTTAACACTTTGTTCACAGAAGGGCAGCAAGCATCCCTCAAGTTTTAATTCATTAATTTCATATACTTAATGTTTTCGGAGAGCTCACTTAGCATAGGAATTAAGGTGGCCGCCTTAACTCCTAGCCCATAATGCTTGCTTACTTAACTTAGCTCATGAGCAAAACAGAATTGCCGAAGCAATAACATAACTTAAGCCCTCTTAGCACTCCTAGGATCACATGGTTCTTTGACCATCACCTAGGGGCCCGAATACTCACACAAAAAATCCATGGAACTATGCCATGCAATAAAGTGAGTATAGGAATCCTTACCCACAACACCGAAAGCTTTAGAAGCTTATTTTCCTTCGTTTTCCTTGCTTGTTGACTCTAGAAATTGTTTTCTAGCATAAGAACCAAGATGGGCCAAATTTTATTAGTAACCATAAGGTACCAAGAACACTTGGTGATTAACTCAAATAACACAAAATACCAAGAACACTTGGTGTACACTTACAGAACCTCACAGAAGAGGTAAGGCCAATTTCTTGTGCTTGATGTTCTTCAAGCTTCTTCTTGATTTCTTGCCTCTAATGAACTTAGGAACTCAATCACACAAAGAGCTCCTTGAGTAGAGTTTAAAACCTCCAAGAAATGGAAATGGCCGAATTTTCCTCCTTGGTTTTCTTTGAATTCTTCACCTGATTCTTGCTCTTTATGGTCTTAGAGCTTGATTTCAACCAAGAATACTTGGTTTTAATTTGAGGAAGGATTATTTCTAGCTATGGCCGAATATTTAGATGAGGAAAAGAGTTGGAAATGTGTTTGGAATGGTGAGACTTGGTATGGAAGAAAATGGAGAGAGAAGGAGAGAGTTTGAGAGCAAATGGCTTTGAATGAGTGAATTGATTATGTTTTAATGTGTGGGAAGGTGATGGTCAGCCATATGGGAAGGAAAATGAGTGTATAATGTGCTTGGAAGAGTGGGAGACAAGATTTAATGGAAGGAAGACTAATTGGAAGACTTTTGTGTAAGTTGGTAGAAAAAGTCAAAAGTAGGAGACATGTAGGTGAAGAAAGAATCCAAAGTCTTGACGAAGGATGGGAGGTGGATTAAAATAGTAGGAAATTAATAATGTGTTTGAAATGAGTGGGAGACAAGATTAAAAGAAATGAAGACTAATTGGAAGACTTTTGGGTAAGTTTGGTAAAAAAAGTCAAAAGTAGGTGAAGAAAGAATCTAAGGTGATGACTAAGGGTGGGAGGTGGATTAAAATAATAGGATTTGGAGAAGGTGACATAAAATATTGGGAATTGGAGGGGCATGGCTGGCCAAGGCATCCTAGGCCATTAAAATGGCCTAATTCCCCCTTTAGTCCTCCAACTTTCTAATTTTGGGCAATTGAGCCCAACCACTAAAAATCCCTTTGTTCAATTGAGTCCCTCATCTTTAAAAACCACCATTTTCATTACTATTTCTCTTGGCCTAAGCCAAGCTTATTTTTAACATGTTCAACACTCAATTATGCACATGCCATATTGTCTCCTCAATTTAATTGAGTTAAATTCCCGATTAAGGAAAAATTCTTATGCTCCAAATCCATTTAACCCGGGACCTAATCACTTTGGATTGTCCGGGCATTATACCATTGCCTCCACAATTCATAGATTGACCCAATCAATACAAGCCTAACAAAAGCAGCTGGAGAACTAAAAATAGAACAAACACCATGACCATGATGGCAACGATGAGAGACCAAATGATGGATACCCTAATTCCTAGGAACTAATTTAAATTATAATTTAAACTATATGGTAACTTTCTTTCTATAAATTTAATGTATTTTATACTTTTTTGTAGCTAATTGATCAATTAAATTATCACTTTTTTTCTCCATAAATAAGCTTTTTGTGCCAACAAAGTATTCCCCAAGACCATGGACCAATATTCAATGAATTATGAAGGTCTATGACCAGTGTACAATAAAGTGGAGGATGAGGACCAATTTGTAATGAAAACTAAAGGTTTGAAATTGTTGGGGCTTTTTGCTTATTAATTATTAGTCCGTTCATCCAAAAATATCTGTTACTTTTTATTTTTTTAAAACATATGAGTATTGAGCATATTATTATTATTTCTCAAAATTACCCTTAATAAATAATATAATTACTTTTGAATCCTCTAAAAATTCAGACATGACTACACTAATCTTGGATGAATAGGTCAAAAGTACACCTATACACATTTTAGAAGCAAGTGACAAACTTGTAAGCTTGAAATCAAATTCAATTTTTTATATTTGTCCTCTCTTAGTTGCTAGCATATTCACATACATGAGCCACAAAATAGAGTTCAGTAAAATTTGGAAGATGTTCTACAAATAAGTTGCAAATATTTTAGAACATAGAAAAAAAAAATTAGAGAAATTACAAGCCATTTGGATGAGTGTAAACAACCATAAATTATTCCAGTATTAAAATTTAAAGCCCTTAAATTATTTCATATTAAAGCTGCATAAAGTTGAAGCAATTTAGTAACTTATTTTTTTATATTTGAACTAGCTGCTTGTTATAATTATTATTATTATTGTTGTTGTTGTTACTTTGGAAGAACATTTACATCTTACATCAATGATAAGAGGTTAAAACCACAAGAAACTAAGAGAGAAAAGTAATGTAGGGTCTTAGTCCTCCAGGGTTGTCTACCTTACCCCATTATACAAGTAAAGTTACATAGAGTCTATGGCTTATTTAGGCCATTAGAAACTTTATCTCATTATTGCTTGCAATCACCCCGTTTATAGTTGCTTGTGGCTTTATTGTCAAACACGTCCAACAACTACTCTACTTGTTGGTAAAAGTCCTGCTATGCCTAGTTCTGTCTCAGTTTCTTCTTGATATATTTATTTGTTATAAATTCCCATTAGAAAGAACACATATACATGTTTTACTTATAAAATTACAATTTTCTATACTTGTCTGATTAGTTTATAAGGAAACTACCCCTTTATGTTAAAATGACTCCCTTACCAACACATCCAATAGGCAACTCAAACATTTCATTACATTTCTTGCTAGTTTATATAAAAGACTCACTGTTTATTACATGTTTGCATACATTACCTTTGAAAATTATAATATATCCTTATGAATACTAGAGTAGTACCAAACTTCTTAAACTTACAAAGAGAAGCCTTCAATGGATAGACTTGGCTTTATCAAAGCAGAAGTTCTACTATAAAACCACAACACTAGTCCTTCTCTTGTTGGCTATAGGAAAATTAAAAACAATGCATTAAGCACCATAAATAGACCAATCTACTTGAAGCATTAGTAGCACACAAACTAACTAAACCATAAACTTTAGAACAACTCTAATTACACTATCTACATAACTTGTTAAATGTTACTAATCTAGTGCCCTCACATGTTGCAACATTCAGAAGCATAAAAAATTTGAGAAATAATCTCAATAAGGACACAAAAATGTTACGCTCATTAAAATAGAGCCTTGCAACAAATAATTCAGAATTCATAGGAGCTCAGAAATAAGCTAGGGTCCTAGGTCAGTTATGATAAGATCTTACTTATAGTACACTCATGCTTTAAGTCCTTATCATATTCCTTTGCCTAATAGATTTACCGATGAGGATGAAAGTCGTGATGGGAAAGGATTCCTAGAATCATAGGGTGAAGCATGAGGTAGGGGAGCTTTCTTTGCCAAGCACCAGAAAGGAGGACCCTATTATGAGATCTTGAAAATGGGGACAAGGTATGTTCTAACCCCATTCTACAGCTTTGGCTAAGCTTTTCCCTTCTTACAGGCCATTGTTGACTTAAGTATTAGAGGGTTTTCTTAGGCACACAACCTTAGGGTTTTTTGACCTTGTTTCATGTTGTAGGCTTTTGCATATTTAAAGGTCTTGGATATCCTACTTGATAGTTCATGTATCAACTTGGCATCATTTGTGGGAACACCAAACTTGGTAAAGATTAGGAGATCAAATTTGGGCATTTGTGTGGGATAAAAGGGTATCAAGGCTGACATCTCGACAGAAGCTGAGCAGGCAGCCCATGAGAGATAGACCCTTAAAGGATAGTTCTTCCTCAAAGAAGTTTGGCATCACTATCCATCCCTTGTAGACATCAGAACAGTCACCAAGACCAAAGGAGCCTACAAGAAAAAGGGAAGATGGATTCCAAGTCCTTATATCGCAGATAGATCTACTATTGATCATGGCTAGGATAGTTGGATACAAGGTGAAGAGAATCTACATTAGTAAAAGTCCAGCATAAAGGCTATCTTTAGCCATGCTCTAGGGCCTTTCAGATCCTTTGGTCCTCATTACAAGCCCTATAAAGTACCATAAGGGAGTATGAAAGGACTAGATATTGGTTTAGGCAATCATTGAACTGTCCTTAATGATGATGAGGGTCAACTTAGAAACTTTGGAGGAAGTCCAGTGCTTTTAAGTAGCAGAGTTTTGGGTCTTGGATATCCCTTCTACATATGATACCCTAATAGGATGACCCACATAGGTAAAGTTCCACATCAGTTCTAATATATGATTGCTACCTAGACCTTTAGTAGCCCTAAAAGAGATGCAAGACTATAAGTGTTATGGGAAATGGCTTGAAAGGCCAATGTTGCAAGCCATCTTTGTTCCCAAATATGAGGGGTAGGAAAGGAAGGCCCTTAGAGACCCCAGGGGGATCCAAATGGCTGAGAGCCAAACAAGGGGGCTACGGCCCTTGCCACGGACAGCAAGGTAGAAAGCACGGAAATGGCTCATGGGTGGTGTGCGAGTTTTCACATGGCCTTTAAGTGATACGATAGGAATAAATCCTGAGGTGCCATGTCATAAGCTAGGCATGAATCTTGAGGCCTATTCATAAAACAATTGAAAATAGTGATGGATGTCAAGTGACAAGAGTTCATTCAAGAAAATGTCCATAGACTTTTGAAAGTAGGGATCATCTGTTAAGTAGCATACCTGAAATAGTTGGCCAATGTTATTTTAATTTGTAAGGAGGATCGATCCTAGAGAATGTATGTAGATTAAATTGATTTAAACAAGGCTTGCCCTAAGGACCCATATTTACTATCATCCATTGATTAATTAGTGGAGTGGATGATTGAATTCAAGATCTTAAGCTTCATGGATTCCTTTATTGGTTATCATTAGATCTCAATGGCCCCTAAGGATGAGGAAAAAACCACCTTAACAACTAAGAAATGAGTCATTGTTATTGAAAAATGCCCTTCAGGCTAAAGAACATAAGGGCCTTATTTTTGTGGGTCATGAACAAAATCTTATAGAATTAACTAAAGAGGAATGTTAAGGTTGACATTGATAACATGTTTGTCAAGAGTAGAGCTTTAGAACAGCATGCATATGACCTTAAAGAGATCTTCTAGTGCCTCTGGCAGCATAATATATGTGATAAACCCAGCTAAATGCCTCTTTATAGTTGGGGAGGAAAAGTTCCTGGGGTACATGGTCTTAAAAAGAGGAACCAACACTAACCTAGACAGGGGCAATCCTGGACATGCCTACCCCATAGATTTGAAAGGATATCCAACAACAAATAAGGTGATTGAGTAGCCTCAGAAGGTTTATCTCCATATTCAGAGACAAGTGTAGACCCTTCTTTAATATCTGAAGTAAAAAGGGGACTTCGGGTGGTGTGATGCATGTCGAAAGGCTTCTTAAGTAGTTAAAGATTACTTGTGGGAATTACAAACTTTATGCTAGCGAAACCTTGAAGATTCCCTATTCCTGCACCTTGTGCTATCCCTTAGGGTAATGACTATGATAGTAGAATAAGAAGAGACAGGCCAACAATGACCTATCTATTATATAAATAGAACCCTTTATGAGGTAGAATCTTGATACCTCATTATCCAAAAGGCAGTATCGGTGCTAACCATTACAAGTAAAAGATTAAGGCCTATTTTTTGATATACACCATCTGGGTAAGGACTAATCTATCCTTAAAGGAGTTGTTCTAGAAGCTGGATCACTCGAGAAGGCTAATAATGTGGTGCTTAAGTTCAGTGAATATGATATCCATTATGAGGCCTAAATAGCCATCAAGGCCTAGGCATTAGTGGACTTCATTGAGGAGATGTCCCAAGACTTGGTCAAGGTGAGTTAACATTTGGATTTTAAGCCTATATGGTAGCTATTTATGGATGGGGCCTTTGGAAAAAGGCACAAAGGGGCAAAAGTTGTCCTTAAAGTACTCATGGAGAAGGAAATTGTTAGGAAAATCAAGTACAATTTCCCTACGACCAACAATGTAGTTGAGTGTAGGGATTTAGTTGTTGGACTACACATCGCATGACATGTAAGGGTCAAAGACCTGGTCGTACATAGTGACTTTGGTGTTGCAGTCTAGCAGACCAATGGCCTATATGGCATAAAGGATTCCATACTTCGTAAGCATTTGCTGTTATGAAAAGACTAATTTCAAATTTAAACACTATCCAAGTTTGCAATGTACCTCGGGCATGATACATACAATTGGATGCCCTATCCAAAAATATAGCTGAGGTGCCCAAGGATAGCTTAGAGATCCTTTCCATTAACATTCTTAAAGTCAGGGATGATCTAAAGGATGATTGGAGGAAGCTTATCTTATGATACCTAGAACTAGGTGAATGTCCAGAATGACTTGTTAAGGCTTAGTCGACTAAAGTTACCCCAATCAGGGGGAAGTTGTATCAATGAGGGTACTCAACCCCCTACAAAAAAACTTTTCAAGGGATGAATGACAACATGTCCTTGCAAAAATGCACAAGGGCTATGGCAGATTCCTCAGGGGGTGCACATCCTTGAAGTAGAATGGAATCTAAATGCGGTAATTTTTTCCCACACAATGGAAAGTTGCTAGAGAATATGTGAATAAATGCCACCCCTAACAACTGAATACAGAGGTGTAGAATGCACTATTTGGGAGAGTTAAGCCCTCAAACTATGCTTGCCTGTTTGCAGTATAGAGGCTTGGCCTAATAGGGTTTCTCTTTATGGCACCTAGTGACGTGAAGTATTGCATCATGGCCTTAGACTACTTTCCTAAATGGGTATAGGTGGTAGCCTGTCATCCATTAGCAAAATCCCTACCCAAAAATTTATATGGGAGTCCATTGTGTGCGGGTGCAAATGATGTAAAATCATGGTAGTTGGCAATGGTAAATAGTTTGAAAATATTTGCTGTGAAAATTCATCCAGGAATGGAGTATCAACTGTACCATTAAGGACGGCATTAAGAATGGAGTATCTACAGTTGCACGGTGAGGTAAAAGTCACCAACCGTAGCATTAAGGATGGCCTAAAGAAAAGACTATTGGATGCCAAAGGAAAATGCCCAAGCAAGTTATCATCCATCGTTTGGGATTATCAAAACATAGTTAGAGATGCCGTATAGGAGATTTGCTTTTCTCTTGCATATGGCACCAAATCTATAACCCCTATGAAAGTTGCCAAGCTATTGCTTTGGGTCCAAAAGTTTGATGTAGGGTAAAATGAGTAGAGCTTTCAGGTGAAATTGGATATCTTGTAGGAGCTCCAAAAGGATGCCAACTTTGCCTAAAAACCTTTAAGTGAAGGCAGAAAATTTTGGATAAGACTCATACCTTGGACACCTTATGATAAATTGGTAGGGGGCATATGTAGTCAATAAGGATCTTCGGAGGGGAGTGTTGAAACTTAAATAGAGCTCTGATAAAGTACTCCCTAGGCTATGTCATTCAGACACACTCCAGCCTTATTACTTTTAGCTTTATTTGCTTCCTTTCATGTACTCAGGTTGGATAAGATATTTGCCTATGTAGTTGATTAACATTTTCAATACTTAATGAAGTTCCCATATTCTACCTGTTGGAGTTGTAACAATGTTCAAAATGCTTACACCATGGTGGTCTTGAAATGTCTAGCATGGGGTTAAAAACTACCTTGAGACTAGGCTCTCTCACATAAATCATGAGAGTCTTGAGACGCTAACTTAAATGAGAGGTTGAGGCCATCAGGTCATGATTAGGCTTGGAAATTAGGATTAAAGTCATTCCAAGTTTGGAAGCCCCAAGGCTCTAACTTAGACAAGATTGAGGATCTCTAATGATGGGGCTGGAGCCCTAAAATCCTGATCGAACTATAGAACTAAGTGCTAAGGCTAAACTATCAATTTAACAAAAATGCACATGAAGAATGTAATCATCCATACTGTTTACAAAAAAAAATATTTTCTCAAAAGTTATGGGGAAAATAAAAAACCATTGAGGGGGATGATACCCCATGGTAGAGTCAAGATGTGCTTGCTATACAAGATGGTAGCATTATGTGACTCATTAAAGAACTCCTAGGTTAGTTGACTATTGGCTTCATCATAAGCCATAGCCACTTTTCTTGGAGTAGAGCAATCTCAATATTTTGAGAGATGAGCTCCCTCTTCTTCTTAAAAGTCTAACCCTAGCAGCCTTTAGATGGCAATAGTGTGAGGAACCATCTTAATAAATACCTAATTAATTCTTTAATTAGGCTCGATCTCTCTATTGCATTATCCAATCATTTAATTAAGCCAAAATCATTCCTTATTTCTAGGATTTTTTTTGCCTTGACTTACTATAAAAATCTTAGCCACTTGCTTAGCATGTAGTATTTACTTATAAGTTAAGAAAACATTTGCTCAATTTCAATAAAACACTTAAGTTTATTAAACTAAGTTAGAGCTTTGGTGTGAGTTAAACAAACTATGAATAAAGTATGTGTGGCCACGTAAGAAAAAACTTTAAGGCTCATGCATGTAGAAGTAATATATCATCCTAAACCGTTGGCAAAAACTACACTTATAGTAAGTAAATACTTCAGTAACATATTGTCTAAGTGTGTTGCCTATGAATCTAAGTAAGCAATGTCATTGGTTGATAAGCCTAACCCAAAATAAATAATAATACATGCCACAATTATACTAAGTCAAAGTGAATACTAGTAGACAACCTACTAGTTACTACCACCAAGCTATAAAAAAATCCAAGACCCCAAATGGTTAGTATGTTACCCACTCCCGGGTAGTCTAGTTATGGTGCCAAAATTGTGCATTTAGACTCCCAGGATTGGTAATGTTCTGTAGGCCATCAGAACACTACCCTTAGTGTGCATACCCAAGTGGCCCTCTTGGGCACTATGTAAATACATGCATATTGGTCCAACCATCACACACATATTCACATTTCATGCACACCATGGCAGCAAAGAAGGAAAACACTAGCACAAGTCTTAGTTTTGCTTCCACACATTAGGCAATCTTGTTAAGTTCTAGTTGCCAGCTACTGCACCTGTAAATTCCACTAATAAACTGTATCATTATAGCCTCATAACCCCTTGTTTTATTTGCTCCATTACCAATTAGAGACTTAGATGAAACCAAGGAATTTTTTTTTACATCAATAGCCCACCTATGCACCAAGTTATGGATTTTTTAAGTTGGTTACAAAATTCTGACCCAATGAACAGTAACTCAGTCAATTTTGCAACGTCATATCTTTGGGTACAAGGCTCCAAATCCAGAAATTCAAAATTCCAGTTCAACCTCTAGATGTTATCTAGGTGTGGTCAAAATTTCATACCAAGATCCAGTCTACACAGGGCGTTATTAAACTTTAGGTCCAGAGTCAAAATTCTGGCAACTTTTGGACCTTTTTGCCCATACAATTTTTCCAAACCATCCAAACACTTCATTCACAAGGGGAAAGCACTCCAAGGCTATCCCATATATGTCCATTACACATAGGAATTACATTCCCTTTCTTTTAACAACTTTATGTGGCCAAAACAGAATTTACAAGTAAGCAGCCCATCATTCACACTTAGGCAGCTTTGCATCACATCACTTACATAGCCAAAACATTACTCAAATGGTCACATACTTGTCTCATGTTACATACACTACATGTACATGCATACATGCACTACAATATGGTCTTAACTCAGCTAAATATACACCCTAGGTTACAGGAGGTCCTGAGACACAATGGACTCCAAAAACAGGATGCTGGACAGCTGCTGCACCACACAGTAAGTACCACCTTTAAAAATACCAAATGTGCTCCTAAAATCACCAAACCTTCCAGATCATAACTAGACATATGGAAGTTCATGTACCTGAGATTTCAGATCAAAACTCAAACTACAAATGTTAGTTTGAAGGTGATCTTTCAGCTGGACCTGAAATGACAGAATTGAGGGGAGTAAGTTTCATTGAGAAACTTAGTAAGGGTAACACTTGGATTCAGTAGGCAATGTGACCCTCATTAAAACCTGCATACAAAGACACTAAAACACAAAAACCACAATGCATATATACAAGATATAGGAACCAAATGCAGCAGCCAAACACAAACAACAAACACATGAAATGTGGCAGCAACATATACCATAGGTTAGTCCATAAAACACATAATAAACATAACCAAATCACTATGGCAGCCCTCCTCAAACTAATGCTTGGTCTTAGGAGGATTTTAACAGTAGTTAGTACTAACTTTGGGCTCTAGAAACCCTCACTTTACTGCCATCTTTGTGCACTTCACACTAGGTCACAAAACCTTCAATAAGTGCACTTCCCTCAATAAGCTTGGTTCATCAAGCTCATGGCTCTCTTCCAAGCTTAGCCATAGCTCCATGGATGTTTGAAAATACAGAAAACAACCCATGAGAGCAAGAGAACCCTTACGTTGATGGCTATGCTGAAATTGGAGCTTGATCCTAGGTGCACTCAAGCAATAGCACCAAATAGCTTCCAATTGTGCTTCCTTGACTTCAATTGCAATTAGTTTTGAGTTTGAAGGTATGGTGGCTATGGAGGAAGTGTGGAGGAGAGGGCTGGATTTCTTTTTGCTGGTGGAGGCCGAAATTTAGAGAAGCAAAGGTGGTCTTGACTACTTAAATAGTCAAAAGTACACTAAACACACTTAAGTAGTCTTAACCTTGTCTTATGTCATTTTCCTTGCTACAAGACTATGGTTTCTTAGTCTTAATCACTTGGCCCACATTTGACCATTCTTATCTTCCTTTAGCAGCCCTCCTTATGTGGGATAACCCCACAAAACTTCCATTTGACTTCAGTCATAGACATACACATCTTAAGGCCTATATTAGAACACTTAGGTCCTTTATGCCTTTTTGTGTTTTCTTTGTCCTTAGTTGTCTTCCATAAGCAATTTGGTCCTAGAATAGTACTTTCATGCCATTCATATCCTTCCCATAACTCTCCAAATCTCTTTTGTGAAAGTTTTGCAATTGAGTACCCGAATTTCCAAAACCTTACAAAAAAGTCCATAGGTTGCTTGACAAACAAGCAATCCTTAAGGCTTTTCTTGGGGACCAAGTTACCAACTTGGAACACTTTTAAGGAGGTGTTGATCATGCCTTTTAGCCCCCACACTTCAAACACTATGGTGAGAATTACACAATATAATGGTTTTTAGCCATTATGACACACTTGTAATTCTCCCATTTTATGAGGTGGTAACATAGTAGGCCCATTTTTGCCTAGAAGATAAAAACCTAAGCAAGGAGTGACCCGAGAAGTCTGTCCCTGACTACCTTGTTATAGAACACAAATGAGTTTGGTGTTAGATTATGATCATAACTACATGTAACATATGAGAAATGACTAACATGAAAAGTATGCAATACATACATATGATAACTAACAAACAAATACCAAACAATCACTATGGATTATTCAGCTCCTGCACAGCATTATCTAGACATTGACAATAAGGGCAAGTATATAAAATACTCAGTAAGGCATTCTAAAACAAGCAAGTTATAACAACATCACACATAATGGACCATATGGACACAAAGCCATGCATGCATGAACTTTGCTAATAATCTATTTGAGAATGCCATAAGCTCTTATGATGTAGAGTTTCATAAAATGATCATCATATCAAACCTTTTGGATACATGACTCCGCATACTTATCATAATAGAAAAAAAAATAAACAAACACAAATAAGTAGCCATTGATCCATTTTGCCTTTGAGCTTGTCAGCTTCTACTAGCTCAAATATCCCTTATTGTATGCAATAGGGTTTAACCCAAGTTGGTGTAGGTCATAATGCCTATGGATGTTTGTTGAAAACTTTTGGGTCCCTTGGCCCATTAGACCCATGTGTATGCATACTTGTGGCCCAAGTCATTTAGTGGGCCCAAAAGTCATTTGGGGCCTAGAGCTTCTACCTTGGGTCTCGATAGGATTTAGCATGCACCCTAAGACCCACTGAATATCTTTGCTAGACTTGTGACAAAGACGCATGCCTAACAGGTTAAAGAGGCCCTTAATGAGCACATAGTAGGGCTCTTCAAGCCAGTTGAAGAATGTGACAAAGCCAACACTTAGGACCAGCCATTTCCTAAGCCCTTTGGAAGCTAGGTCAACATACTTGAAGCCTAGAACCAAGTATGAAGGGAAGGACTAGCGACATCTAGAGACCCATAACTGCATGGAAGGTGTAGCCGAGAGACCTTGTTAGGCACTCTACGGGGAGTCTAGCTGAAGACCACTTTGATTTAGTTTTCATCAATTTTTTTGAGTGTGTTATGAAAATTTAGTGCCTTAGGGCATGTAAGTTTCCTCATATTGTGGAAAGGGCATATGAGGTGCTTGGCAGGCCCCTTAGACATCTTATCGAGCCTTACTAGGACTCTTAGCACCTAGATAGCTTACTTTGACTAGGTTTAGGATTTTCTTTAGTCTTTCAGCCATTGAAGCCTTATTTAAGGTTGTTCCAACTAATTTTATTCAGAATTTATATGTTATTGATTTATTGTTAGTAAACCAACTATCTTAAGTTCTCTGTGAACTTAGCTTAGCTCCCAAGGGACTATGTAATGTTTGTTTGCCAATTTAACCTATCCATCCAAAATGTGTCTTTTGCGTAACTTAAAGTATCTTGGGGTGTGTTTCCTGCTTGGTACACATATAAGCTCCCTGTTACCACCACACAAAAATAGGAGAATTACAAGTGTGTCATAATGGCCAAAAACCATTATATTGTGTAATTCTCACCATAGTGATTGAAGAGTGGGGGGTAAAAGGCATAATCAACACCTCCTTAAAAGTGTTCCAAGTTAGTAACTTGGCCAACAAGAAAAGCCTTAAGGATTGCTTGTTTATCAAGCAACCTATGGACTTTTTTGTAAGGTTTTGGAAATTCTTGTACTTAATTGCAAAACTCTCAAGAAGAAGCCTTGGAGAGTTATAGGAAGGACATGAATGATAGGAAAGTGCTATTGTCAGACCAAATTGCTCATGGAAGACAAATTTGGACAAAGGAAACACTAAAGACATTAAGGACCTAAATGTCTTAGTGTAAACCTTAAGGTGTTTAAGCTTTTGACTTAAGTCAAAGGGTAGAATTGAAGGGTTATCCCACCATGGGGGAGGCAGCCAAGACTTGATAAATAGTAAAAAATGTTGGCCACATGTGTACCAATAAGTTTAAGGCAAAGAAACCATAATTAGTGAGAAGGAAAATGACATAAAGCAAGGTTAAGCTTGTTAAGTGTGTTTTGTGCCCTTAAGCTCATTTAAGGCCATTTAAGTGGCCAAATCACTTATCTCTCTCTCATTTTCATCCTCTTCCAGCCCAAGAACACAACCACACTTCCTCCATAGCTACCATACCTTCAAACTCAAAACTACTTGCAATTGAAGTCAAGGAAGCACAATTGGAAGCTATTTGGTGCTATTGCTTGAGTGCATCTAGGATCAAGCCCCAATTTCAGCATACCTATCAAGGTAAGGGTTCTCTTACTCTCATGGACTATTTTCTACAATTCTCAAACACCCATGGAGCTAGGGCTAAGCTTGGAAGAGAGCCATGAGCTTGATGAACCAAGCTTAGTGAGGGGAGTACACTTATTGAAGGTTTTGTGACCTAGTGTGAAGTGCACAATGATGGCAGTGAAATGATGGTTTCTAGAGCCCAAAGTTAGTACTAACTAGTGTTAAAATCCTCCTAAGACCAAGCATTAGCTTGAGGAGGGCTGCCATAGTGATTTGGTTATGTTTATTACATGTTTTATGGACTAATCTATGGTTATTGTTGCTGCTGCATTTCATGTGTTTGTTGGTTGTTAATGGCTGCTGCATTTGGTTGTTATATCTTGTACATATGCATTGTGGTTTTTTTTTAGTGTATTTGGATGCAGGTTTTGATGATGGTCAAATTGCCTATTGAATCCAAGTGTTACCCTTACTAAGTTTCTCAATGAAACTTACTCCCCTCAATTCTGTTATTTCAGGTCCAGTAGAAAGATCCCATTCAAACTGACATTTTTAGTTTGAGTTTTGATCTGAGTTTTCAGGTACATGAACTTCCATATGTCTAGTTATTATCTGGAAAGTTTTGGACATTTTAGGACGACATTTGGTGTTTTTAATGGTGGTACTTATTGTGTTGTGTAGCAGCTATTCAGCATCCTGTTCTGGAGTCCATTGTGTCTCAGGCACTCCTGTAACCTAGGGTGTGTATTTAGCTGAGTTAAGACCATTTTTCAGTGCATGTATGCATGTACATGTAGTGTGTGTAGAATGAGACAAGTATGTGAAGATTTGAGTAATGTTTTGGCTATGTAAGTGATGTGGTGCAAGGTTGCCCTAGTGGGAATGATGGGCTGCTTACTTGTAAATTCTGTTTTAGCCACATATGGTTGTTAAATGCAAGGGAATGTAATTAATATGTGTAATGGACGCATATAGGATAGGTTTGGAGGGTTTTACCCTTGTGAATGAAGTGTTTGCACACTTATAAAATTTTGTATGGGCAAAATGGTCATAAAGTGACCAGAATTTCAACCCTACACTTAAAGTTCTATATCTCCCTGTGTAGGAGGAAAATTTGTATGAAATTTTGGCCACCCCTACAGGACATCTAGTGGTTGAACTGGAATTTAGAATTTCTAAATTTTGAGCTCTGTAGCCAAAGATATGACGTTGCAAAGTTGGCTAAGTTACTGTTTATTTGGTCAGAATTTTGTAACCAACTTCAAAAATCCATAACTTGGTCCATAGGTGGGCTATTGATGTAAAACAAAATTCCTTGGTTTTGTATAAGTCTCTACTTGATAATGGAGCAAATAAAATAGGGGGATACAAGGCTAGAATGATACAGTTTATTAGTAAAATTTACAGGTGCAATAGCTGGTCACTAGAACTTAACAAAATTGCCTAATGTGCGGTAGCTAAGATTAAGACTTGTGCTAGTGTTTTCCTTCTTTGCTGCCACGGTGTGCATAAAATGTGAATATGTGTGTGATGGTTGGACCAATATGTATGTGTTTACATAGTGCCCAAGAGGGTCACTTGGGTATGCACACTAAGGGTAGTGTTCTGATGGCCTACAGAACATTACCAATCCTAGGAGTCTAAATGCACAATTTTGGCACCATAATTGGACTACCCTAGAGTGGGTAACACCCCCCCTTGTGGTCATGTCGTAAGCACAACCTCAAAACCCACTTGAACTCAAGCCCTAGGGTGTGCCCTCATGGCCCCCCTTAGTGTGCATGGCCAAGAGCCCATTAGCGCACGCACATGCACACCCTTGGGTGCCCCTTGGCACAGACAGCCACATGCCCCCATGGGTGGCCCCATGTAAAGCCAACTCACCAATAAACAATGCCTTTAGGCACCCTAACATGTACCTAAGAGCACACGCTACACATGCATGCACAGATATCGAGCCCTTGGGGTGGGTCACAACACACACACATCCAAACTGAGGCACAACTTTTTTGTGCCTGGCAAACCTTAAAGTTTTAGCCCCACACATTTTCCAAGAACCCAAGGCTCGGTCCACACACTATTGTACTAGCAGTACACCATGGATGCTACCTATTTCCCAACTAGGAGCTAGGTTTGGCCTTAGTACCTCTTAAGCCCTTTTTGGCGCCATTGGACACCCCATGCCCTTTTTTCCATGATTGGCTGCCTACCTAGCCACCATGAAAAGTAGTAGATCAAGCTCTCATAAGAAAAAAAAGGCAAGAATGCCTTACCCTTTTTTAGATTTCACACTAGCAAGCTCAAAGACCCACCTCCTACAAGCCCTGTCCTAGTCCCGTGGACTCCTTTGTTCAACCATAGTAAATCAACCATATTACTAACATATTTTTATACATAAGGGAGGTGCCATTATTCAAGAACTAGAAAAAATGACACACTTCATTGCCTTAAGAAACAAAAAACTTAGAACTATAGCTCTCTTCCTAGAAGCTCATTGGCTTTTCTTGTTTTCTTAAGCTTAACCTCATATAAAAAAGGGTTTCTCATGAGCATAAAGGCTGATTTAAACATAGAAGAGCTAAACTAAAACCAAACATACTTCTCACTTCAAAATCTTACCAAAATTGTGGCCACCTTTTGGAGAAAATCGAATTCCTAAGCCCTTAATTGCAACATGCACACTTTCCCCTTGATTTCTCACTTATGAGCTCTACCTCTCCTATTTTTCTTTCATTCTTTGGTGATTATTTTTTATTTTAGTGTTTGGGACAAGCTCAATGAGGAGAGGAAGAGAAGATAGTGAATTCATGGGTTTGAGGATGAATAAAGATGGAAAATAGGTGAACGGTTAAAGTGGTAAAAGGTTAAGGCTTTTGCATGGTTAGAAAAGGTTTAGGATAATCAACCAAGGGCGATTGGGGATTCCCCTACATTTTTGGGGTTGATTTTAAGCCTCAATAGTAGCTGGTATCCCTTCCCCAAGTGCCCTTAAGTTAAGAGGCTTTAAAGCCTCCTTGTTTCCTGGGTGAAATCCTTTGTCATCATTAATTCCTCAATTATGTCTTTGTTTGAACATTAAATCTTAGGTTTCCTTCTCCCCACTTTCAACTATGTATTTTCATATACTTGACCATGGTTGACTCATTTTGACCAGGTTTGACTTACGTTTGACCATTTCTGACCAACCAAAATTACCAAATACCATTCGTAGCTTCTTTACAAAAAAAGTCTCAAACTTTGTTAATTTAACTTCGAACTTCACCAAATTTTTCTAAATGATTTCAAACACCATTTCTCACCTTTGGAAACAAATTTTGACCATGTTTGAGTTATATATTACCATTTTCCCCTTCCCTGCTTCCTTAGTAAAAAAAAAAAAAAAGACCATCTTTCATCAAGTTGAGTTCAAATTTCATTGAGATGTTCATTTTACCTTTAGAAACCTAATTTCATCTTTCTTTACCACATTTGGAACTTTGACTTGGCAAAATTACCATTTTTCCCCTTGTTACCATTATGGTTGATAGCCAAAGGGCTATTACTTGTAGGTGTAAGTGTTCAAAGGGGCGGGTCAGGACTGGCCCGAGTCAAACCCGACCTAGGACCGACTGAAACTTGACATAGCATAGGACTAGCTAGAGCACGGGTAAGGCTAGGGTGGGTATAGGCCTGAAAAAGTGGAGGTCTGAAGTGGGCTCAGCACGGCCCATCTCGAAGGTGGGCCTGGCATGCAATGAGGACCGGCACAAGACTAGCCCAGGCCGGCCAGTTCGGTCTAGTCCCAACGGTTAGAAACACTCTCCAACAGTTCCTTCTTCAAAAAATTGGTTTAATTATACTCCAGGGCCTATAACAGTCCGCACTATTTCTTTACCCCATAATTACTTTTTTACCCCCCAAAAAATTATATTCTAAGGGTTGTTTAGTAAGAAAAAAATGCTCTATCCTATAAATAGATAGGCCATTTGCATCATTTCTTCACACTAATCTCAAGCTCTCCTCTCATCCTCTAATACATTCTCTCAATTTCCTCAAGCTCTCAAGCTTATTTTCTTAATATTTCCTTCATTACTTTCAAATTTCTTCATTTTCTCAATTAATTCTTGCACAAATGGCGTTTAAGCAAAAGGGAAAAGCCTGAAGCCCTTCATCTCACTTGACAGGTTTAAGGTCATTTTTTTGTTCCATGTCCCGATCAGTGAGCCGTGGGGTCTACATTGAACAAACCAATGGCGACGAACAAATTGACATGATGCAATATGAGTTGGGAATGATGACCAACTTTTTGACGATGACGTTGAGGAGGTGGACGTGACTCCATCTAATAATGTTGGTGGAGTTGATGGCTTGGAACCCCCCTGATGAGAAAGCAACCTGAATTTGAAAGTCAAGGTAAATTGGGGAAGCTCACTGCATGGGTTTGGGAGCATTTCGGTCAAGTGTATGACAACGAGGTATGGTTTGCAAAATGCAAACATTGCAAGATAAAGCTCGTTCACAAGAAGAACTCTAGTACAGGAACAATAAATGGCACATGGAACATAAGCATTGGAACCTCTACCCAGACACAACTGGTAGTATTGGCGGCCAAACGCAGCTTGGGATTTTTGTCGGCCCATAAGATATTTTTTGACTTGATCAACAAAATTGTAGGGAAGGCATGATAGAATGAAGGATGTTGATAGAAAAACCATTCATACAAGCTGAAGGTAGGCACATGGAAAATTGTATAAAATCATAATTAAACCTGGCTTTTAAAAGAATATCTAGGACTACTGCTAGGAAAAAAGCATTTAAAATATATGAAGCCAGTAAATTGAACTTATAAGCATGCTTTTCAACTATTGATCATTCTACTTCATTTACTAGTGATATGTGGACTTCACCCTTAGGAAAAGATTATTATTGTGTGATTGCACATTAGATTGATGATTGCATTTAAGTGGATGGAGGTTGATCATAGGGATGGCAAAATCGGACCCGACCCGATGACCTGGCCCAACCCACCCGAACCCAAGCCCGACCTGACCCGATTTGACTAAAAAAGTCAACGACCTGAACCCGACTGTGCCCAACCCGACCTGAACCCAAACCCGATTAAAAGGAAATCTGAGAAAACCCGAACCCAAATGACCCAAACCTGAAATACCCGAACCCGAAATGACCCAAACCCGAGACTGACCTGACCTGAACCCGAGATGACCCGATAACTAAACCCGACAAGACCCGATTTTAACCCTAACCCTAAACTTTAATTTTCTTTTTTCATTATTTTCCATATTAAGTCAGTCCTAAATATGGAGGTTTCCATGTTTAGTAACTTCCATTTCTTGAGACTTTCATATTCAGTATGTCTTATATTTAGGGATGGTGGCTTCCGTTATTAGTAACTTCCATTTTTTGGTACTTCCATATTTAGTAAGTCTCATTTTTTAAGATGAGACTTTCATATTTAGTAGTTTCATTTCATTTTTTAAGATATTCATGTTTAATAATTTTCATATTTTGAGAAAGGATTTTCATATTTAGTAACTTCTATTTTTTTAGGACTTCTATATATTGCAAGTATCTTATTTGGGGAAAAAACATCCATATTTAGTGAATCCCATATTTGAATTTTTCCAAACATAAGTAATTTTTATATTTAGTAAGTTTAATGATCTTAATAGTCAATTATTAAAATTACAATATTCATCCCTAAACTTTTAAGTATAGTGCAATAACGTACCTAAATTTTAAAAAAATTTATTTTAGTCACCCATAATAATTACAACATGGATCCTAAAATTTTTGAAATCTTTGCACTTTCATCCAAAATTTTTCAAATTTTACAATTTAGTCACTGATAATTAACTTAATTTGCATTTCGTTGTAATTTCAAAGAAAATTCATTAAAACATAAGTATAACAAAATTGTCATTGTGTATGTCTAGGTGATAGCTGAGTGAAGATCTGAATAATCTGTACAATGATAGTTAAAGCTTATAGGTTTAGAAAAATAATCAAATATTACTAACAATATTAAATTACTTAAATATGTACTAAACTATAATGAAGAAGATTTTTATGAATATTTTAATTAAATATACTAAAAAATAAAAATTTAATTTAAATTAAATCACACAAAAAATTGAATTATTTGATTTAAATTTTTAAAAAATTGAATCGATTCAATCGTTTTGACTTCACATCAGTAACCCACGTGAACACAAAGGTTGACCCGAATTTGACCCGAAAGCTGGCCTGAAGTTACCCGAGATTAAAATTGACCCGACCTGAAGTGAAGCCGAACCCAAATAAACCCGGCCCAACCCAACCCGAACCCGAAATCAACTCAACCTGAAATCAACCCGAACCCAAATGACCTGACCTGAACCCGACTTGGACCCGAATTCATGCTAACCCGACTAGATCTGAACCTGAATGACCTGACCCAAATCTGACCCGACCCACCCAATTGCCATCCCTAGTTGATGATACCGATTGGAACATATATAAAGTTATTTCTAAAACTATAAAAGAATTTCTTTGTTATGACAAATTTTTTAGCATAACATTTGATAATGCATCAAACAATGATGTTCCGGCTGAGAAATTAAAGGAATCATTGGAACCTGTTAATGATGCCATATTTTTTCACATACAATGTATTTGCAACATTTTAAACTTGGCTGTTCAAAAAGGCCTTAATGTATTGAGCACCAAAATCACCCTTATTCAGTTGGCAATCCACTATTTAAAGTCAACGCCAAATGTTACAAAAGAATTTAAGGCTTATTGTCTAAAAAATGGCCTCCAGTTTAGTTGGAAATGTTTTAAATTTGACTGTTGAACATGATGGAACTTAATTTATGAGATGTTGATGGATGTGAGTCTATTTGTTGCATATATGACATGTTTTATAAATGTGCAAGAGAAGAAAACAATTTTGAAACAAGAGATGGGGGCTAAACTTTCAAAAATAGCTACCGTGCTATGATATTTTTATGATGCCACCATGTTTTGCTCTGGTGTTTACTATCCCAGTTCTCACAAGGTGTTAATGTATTTGGTTAATATTGCATGGATTTTTAATCAATACTAGGAAGATGAGTTTTTAAAAGACACGATTAAGGCCATGACAGACAACTGGATTTTTTATTTCAGCGATATACCCCCCATCTATTTACTTGCATCTGCACTCGACCCAACCGTTAGAATAACAGGCACACAACAGCTACTAGATGGCTATTATAGTTTCTTAGATATGTGGCATATATTTGTTCTTTCTATAACTGCTACTTTTGTGGAGCATATGCATGAGTTATATAAGATTTATGCCGACTGACATAAAGACAAGATAGGAGCAGTGCTTCCGATACTATCAGGGGTTCCTCTTCATCGGCATCAATAGGATTCAATCCCGCCAAACAACTACTCAAATGGCCTTGGTCTATATCCTCTGGTCTTAGTGAAGTTGACGCATATCTTAACTTGGTGTGGAGAATAGTGCGACCAACATTTTGGAAAGGTGGCAAATGAGGAGCAACAAATTTCTAATATTGTCCATCATTGCATAGGAAGTTCTAGCTATTCCTGTCTCAACCGTTGCTTCTGAATCGGATTTCAGCGTGGGAAAACATGTTATTTTTGTGAAACAAGCAAAGTTGTCACCTAATGTGGTTGAGCTGTGTATCTATAACTGTGATTAGGGTCTTGTCGTTTTACGGCTACAAGAGCAAAAGAGCTCTAACAATGAAAATGCTAATGAGGTAGACTATTACTTTTTTATAGTTTGTATATGATTTGATTATGCAGTTGAGCACATATCATAAGTTTTTTTTTAATTTCAATTTTCTAGAATGTTTTGCAATTTTCCATTGTAAGGCCTGTTCAAACCTATGTAAGTGTTGCTTGGCTTTGAAATTAATAAAACTGACAACGTCAGGTGTTGTTTTACTCTTAATAAAATTACTAATCCTAATTTTTAAGTGAAATTTTATTCCAAAAAATTAGAAAAAAATAAAAAAATAAAAAAACTATGCCTAGGACAGGCCCAAGTCCAACTCGGCCCAGGACTAGGTTAAGACCAGACCAGGACTGGCACACCAACAGCAGAGCCGTGCCTGGTCCCTATGAAGGTAGGCTCAGGATTGGCCGATCTAGTCCCGATCTCGATTTGTGTCTGCCCATCTTGCACCTTTACCTACAAGACCTTCTGACTGGTGGACTTGACACCAACCTCAAAAAAGAACATGACCAACCTTGGAAAAGGGCCCGCCACCTTTGGATATTAACACAGCCTACCTTGGAAAAGGTGAATCACCACCTCGGAGGCAAAGGGATCTTCCAAACATGTTGTACCTTCAATAGGCTCCCCAACCACCTTTAAGCATAAACATAACTCTCGAAGGGGTTCATGAGCCCCCGAAGTGTCCTAGGGGATGACGACAAATGCACAGTTCTTAGGGACCATTGACAGGAACTTCATACATGTCCCTAGCCTATAAGCATAACCGCCTATGGACAACTAGACATACCTTTCCCTAAGGTATGGACCAAATGTTTAGGAAATCTGGCCGACCACGTGTCCTTATCTGCTCAATTTAGGAATAATCCTATCCTCCAAGCCTCCTATAAATACCTGGGAGGCTCCTAGGTAATAGAACATGATAGACCATTTTCTGCTTTCTTCCCTCAGCAATTTTTCATTCATACACTGACTTGGGTGTCTGAGGTCCTTTCTCGAGAAAACACTACGAGGACCCCTTGACCCTCATTATTCCAGTATTGCAGATATCATTCAGGTGAAGCATCATCGAAGGTAAATATGTCCTTCATTGAAGATGTCCTAGAGCATCATTTGGCACCATCTGTGGGAAACCATCCTTAGGTCACCGTGATAGAGACTCAGTATTCCAATGACAAGAGAGTTCCTAAGTCCTAGTCCACGTTTGAGCCCCCTGGTGGCAAATGATCAAGCTCACTCGAAACCTTCCTTTCCTGAGGACAAGCGTCCTCTATTGACCATGATGGCCTTTCTAAGAGATTTCTAGTGCTCCATTATGGCCAAAATAATGCAGCAGCTTGACCAAAGGTGGTTGCAAGCATGTTCGCATGAAAGGACCCTCTCCCTAAAGACTCATTTGGAGAGGGGCCATCAGTCGTCTCGTCGGAGTTCACCTAATATGAGTCTTCATGATGAATCATCAATGGAGAATCTACCATCTCATGGATGATACAGGGCAAGGTCTAGATAAAGGACCTAAGGACTTCATGGCACTGGAGTCCTTCTCCTAATGAGAAGTCCATGTCTCCTCACCATATAAGTTACTCAGCCAAAAGAAGGCATTATTCCCCCTTGCCACATCGTTCCTGTTGTTGGGTTTCGGGAGCCAAACAGTGCAGCGGAATTTAACCGAAACCCTCCAGGATCCAAGTGAAACGGGGTAAACCGGGTGTTCGAATAATTTTCATACCTAATTTTCGATTGAGATCTCTCACTCAACTGTAGAGTCGAATCACAAAACCTGAACAGTTGACGTGTTCAGGCTCTCTATGGTATCCACACGAGCCTCTCGGGATCACCACGCTTCCACCACGTCCCGGTAGATGTGTTTGTTTTGCACTCGCAGTGCTAGCTTGTGTCCTCCAAGGAATTGCAAGAGAAGAGTGCGGCTGTCCTTTTTGGAGGCTAGGGCAAGGAGACCTGCAAATTTCTCACTTAAAAGTTGTATTTATAGTGAGACTCAACTTCCAGGCCTAATAGGTTTCAAAGCCCTAATCCAATTAGGATTTAATTTCGGGCTTAATAATGGCTCAACTTTTGGGCCCATTATTAATACGAAATTAAAGTGAAACCATAACCCAAATAATTAGCCCATGCACTCTAATGATCCAAAATGCTCTATGTGTGCGACCCAATAGGCTCTTATCACGTTGGCAATGATCATAAATCACATTTATGATCATAAGCAATGAGCGGTGTCTAGCAACACATCATTGCTACCCAAGTGACAAGATTGTCGATGATTCGACTATACCTTTATGATCATCACCGATATATGCCATTGTCCCTTTGTCCAACATATCAAGACTAAGCACGAGACATGGAATGTGTCACTCTCGTATAGCCCAATCTTTGGTTTCTTGATTACCGAGTAGACTATCTTAAACTGATGACATTGATATCGCATATCAACTCATTCGAGCATGGCCATGCATTTTCTAAGTCTCACTCTATCAAGGGGCCCGAAGATATCGCTCCCGTTACATAGGAGGGACAAATCCCATCTTGATCATACAAATCCCTCCGCATGATATGTGACATACCCAATGACCTCCTTCAAGTTCACTCAGTTACGAGCAACAAAGGAAAGTATCAAAGTATGTGACTCACATGTAGGGAACCTTGATGATCTTAGGTCAAAGGACTACATATACCCTGATCACTATGAGAATCACTTATGACACTCATATAACGATCCATGTAGTGTTCTCATGGTGGGTCGGTCCAGTACACAAGTTCTCCAACTTGTACCCATATGTAGACTACATATCTCATATTAGTCTCCACATATGCTAGTCGTTATGTATTATTGCAACCCGCTCCACAATAATACTAGACCAGGGACTTTTAAGAATATCATTATTCTAGGGTTACAATTATGTTTGTTAAGTTATGCAGGAACAAAACAACAAACATAATTGCTGGATTAATGCCTTAATAAAATATCATGACTCAATGTGCAAAAATACAATCATCTCATGATTGGCTTTTGGGCACAACACTAACACCTGTTAGCGAGGAGAAGATAGCACTACTATCTTGATGGAGAGGATCTTAGAAAGGTTAGACAAGGTAGAGAAGCAGGTCCCCCGAAAACCTACCTAGTTGAGGTTATCTAAGACCTTCACTGGGGATGAGTTCCCATTCATCAAAGTAGTAGTAAAAGTACCAATGCCAGGTGACTTCTGGGTACCTCGCCTGAAAACCTATGATGAAAACCTATGATGGGCAAAGTGAGCCCCAAGCTCACCTAACGAATAATAAGAGGAGTATGGTGGTCCACGAAGCCGATGATGCCACCCTTTGCAAGTGTTTTGAAGTAACAATTTTGGGATTAGCTACAGCATGGTACAAGTCTTTGGCGCCTGGGATGACCTCGGGGTTCCAAGAGTTGTCTACTACATTCACCCAACAATTCATCGGGAGCAGACCAATGGCGAAGATGCTAGTTCAAATGTTTGACATAGCCCAAAAGAATGGGGAGACCATTCAGGACTATATCGAAAGGTTCAATCGAGAGGCCCTTAGTGTCCTGGACTTTCACCCAGAAATTTGGATTCTAACAATGATCCTAGGGTTGATGAGGGATTGTCAACTCTTCTATGACTTTTTGAAGGATCCTTTGGACAACCTCAGAGAGTTCTACCGAAGGGCAGAACAGCACATGACAACCGAGTAGCTAAGGATAGGAGGGCAAAAGGCAAATCATCATTAGTCTGAAGGCCAAAGACATTTACCGCTTGAACACCAAAAGAACCAAAATCCTGATGGCCTTAGAAAGGCAAGGAACATTAATTCAACAGCCAAAGCCTATGACTTTAAAAACTAAGAAAAATGTGAAAAAGTATTGTCAATTTCATCAGGAGCATGGCCATGACATAGAAGACTATTTCTAGCTGAGGAAATACATTGAGTCCCTCATCAAGCAAGGCTAACTTTGAAAGTATCTGAGAATGTCCTCACCGATGTCAAGGGAGAAAATAGAGGAAGAGTGACAAGGAGAAGATGAGGAGTATGACTCGAACAGGCGATGGATGAACTGTAGTCCACGGAAACACCCACCACCTTTGGTTGGGGTCATCCAGACAATCACTATTAAAATACCCTTAGCAGAGAGAAAGAAGAAAGTGGGATTGATAACAATGATGGAGTTCGACAACCCAGAGAACAAGCTCACCCAAAGAGACCGGTCAATAGTGAAGTTTCCTCACAGTGACCCTCTCTTGATCGTGGCAAGGATTGGAAATTGGGACTTCAAAAGAGTCCTCTATGATGATGGTTCAAACGCTGATGTCTTGTTTGTCCACTTGCTACCAATCTTAGGTATTTTCGAAGGTGAGCTCATACCAATGACCTCGCCCACATTCAGGGTAAGCACTGCATAACTCCCAGTACAAGGATGGATTGACTTCCACGTCAATGATGCTTGTCCTAAGGACTCATATCCTCTACCTTCGATTAACCAATTGGTAGATTCAATAGTAGAATAAGGGTTATTGAGCTTCCTCGATGCATTTACTAGGTATCACCAAATTCATATGAACCCTAGAGATGAGAAAATAGTGCATCCATAACCAAAGTAGCAGCATATTGTTATGTGAGAATGCCCTTCAGCCTCAAGAATGAAAGAGCCATATATTAGAGGTTGATGAACAAGGTGTTCAATTCCTAGATTGGAAGACACATAAAGGTTTACGTCGACAACATGATAGTTAAAAGCAAACTATCAAAAGATCATGTCGGAGACCTGCAAGAAACCTTCTAGGAGCTCCGAACATATGGAATTCGACTAAACCCCAAAAAGTGTGTATTCAGGGTGATGGCTAGTCAGTTCCTTGGCTTTATGGTTTTTGGAAAAGGTACAGACACCAATCCAAAAAAAGTCAGGACCTTGCTCGGATTCCAAACTCCCACAACAATCAAGGACATACAAAGGCTTATTGGAAGGATAACAGCACTTAGTAGATTCATTTCTAGATATGGGGATCGGTGCCAACCCTTCTTTAAGGTGCTCACCAAAGAAGCCAATAGCAAAGTGGAGAATGGTGCCCAAGAACACCCTTGGAATGAAGAATGTCAATAGGCTTACGACGAACCTAGGAATTACTTATCCCACCTACCAACACTTCGGCAACCTAGGGAGGGAGAATGCCTTACCATTTACCTTGTAGTTAGCAAAAAAACTGTGAGTTTGGTGCTTGTCAGGGAGGGTGGAGGAAAGTAATGGCCAGTATATTATGTTAGTAAGTCCTTACATGGTGCCGAAGTTAGGTATCCAACATTAGAAAAAGCAATCTATGCCTTTGTCATGGCTGGTAGAAGACTTCGGACGTACTTCCAACGACACTTCATTGCGATTTGAAGTATACTACCTCTATAGGATATCATGAAGAAGGTGGTCCATCGGCCAGTTATTGAAATGGTGCATTGAACTTAGTGAGTACGACATTACATATGAACCAAGGAAAGTGGTAAAAGCTCAAGTTTTAGTGGACTTCATAGCTGAACTGCCTAAAACTGAGGGTGCCTCAGCAAACGTCTATGATGGGCACCTTGAATGGATGTTTTCATTGAAGGTGCTTTGGGTTCAGAGCACTAGGGTGCTGGTATAATATTGCGAAGACCCAAAGGTATGAAAGCATCAAAAGCCATCAAGTTCAGATTCCATGTCACCAACAACATATCTGAAAACAAAGCTCTCATAGCAGGGCTACGACTGGAAAAAAGAGTCAGTGTAAAAATCTAATGGCTTATAGTGACTCCTAGCTAGTAGTTTGGCAAACGACAGGGGAATACAGTGCCAAGGACTTGAAATTGGTGAAATATCATGACCTTGGCAAAAAGCCAGTCTAGGAATTTGACAAGCTACAGATAGAAAAGGCACCTCAGAGGAAGAACATGGAAGCAGATATATTAGCCAAGTCAAAACAGTCTACCAAAATACTTGATTCTCTGAGCATATCCATAATGGCACTCACAACCTAAAAAATAAAAGGTGGAAGGATTCAATAAGAGAATATTTGATGAATTCTTCTTTACCCAAGGACCCTCAGGAAGCAGTGAAGGTATGAACGCGATCAGGATGATACTTCCTGATTGGGGAGGAATTGTACAGACAAGGATACTCAAATCCCTTATAAAGATGCATTAGTGATGAGGACGTCGAAGTAGTGCTAAGAGAAGTTCATGAAGGAATATGTGGATCTCACATCAGGTCAGATGCTCTGGTTGGAGTACTACATTGGTAAGGTTATTTTTGGCCAACCATAAGGAAGAACGCTCGGCAGTTCATCAAACGATGGAACAAGTGCTAGCGACATGCAGTAATCCAAAAGACACCTTCAAAAGTGATAACTTTGGCAAGTTATTCGTGCCCTTTTGTCATTGTAGGGAATTGACCTCATTGGTCCCCTCCTTACAACTCCAAGAGGCGTCAAATATTGTGTCTTTGCAATAGACTACTTTACAATGTGGATCGAGGAAGAGCCTTTGGCAATAAATTTGGCCAAAGACATTCATAAGTTCATTTGGAAAAGCATCATATGCAGATTCGGTTGCCCAAGGGTGATAGTAGAGACAATGGTTCCCAATTCATTAACAAAGGATTCCAGGAATTTACCACCAACCTCTGTATAAAATTACACTTTGCCCCAGTTGCTCATCCTTAAAGCAATGGACATGTTAAAGTATCCAATAGAACTTTAAAGGATGGCATAAAGAAAAGGCTGAATAAAGCCAGGGGAAAATGGTTTGGTGAACTTCCAAGCGTACTATAGAGTTATTAAACAACCCCTAGAAGAGCTAATAGGGAGATTGCTTTGTTACTCGTATTTGGGATAGAGGCTTTGATCCTTATCGAAGTTGTGAAGCCTTCCATAAGAATACAGGTGGAATAACCGTCGCATAAGAGCCAAACTTGATATGGTTGACGAACATAGGGAGATGGCCAAACTAAGAAGGAAAGCTTTCCAACAATGAGTCGCCACTACTACTAACTTAAAAGCCAAACCTAAAGGGATCAAGGTAGGAGATCTTGTTCTCTAGAAAGCTAAGTTAAAAGCCCAAAAACCATCTCATGGTGTGCTTCAGGCAAATTGGGAAGGGCCTTGTTTGGTCACGGAGGAAGTTCGGCTAGGAGTCTTGAAACTCAAAAATTGTTACCCACTCTAGGGTTGTCTAGTTATGGTGCCAAAACTATGCATTTAAAACCCCCAGGGTTGGTATGTTCTATAGGCCATCAGAAGAATACCCTTACTATGCCATCAGAACCCAAGTGCCCCTCTTGGGAACTATGTAAATGCATGCTATTGGTCCAACCATTATGCACATATTCATATTTTATGCACACTATGGTAGCAAGGAAGGAAAACACTAGCACAAATCTTATTCTTGGTTACCACACATTAGGCAATCTTGTTAAGTTTAAGTAACCAGCAACTGCACCTGAAACTTCCTAAAAAAAAATGTATTAATCTACACTCATACCACCCTATTTTATTTGCTTCATTATCAAGTGGAGACTTAAACCAAATTAGGGAATTTGGTTTTACATCAACAGCCCAGCTATGGACCAAGTTATAGATTTTTTAAGTTGGTTATAAAATTATGACCAAATGAACAGTAAATCATCCAAATTTTCCATGTCATAACTTTGGCTACAGAGCTCCAAATGTAGAAATTCTAAATCCCAGTTAAGCCTCCAGATGTGCTCTAGGTGTGGTCAAAATTTCATACCAATATTCATTCTACACGGGGAGCTATAGAACTTTGAGTGCAGGGTCAAAATTCTGTCCACTTTATGACCATTATGCCCATACAAAATTTCATAAGTGTGCAAGCACTTTATTCACAAGGGGTAAGCCCTCCAATACTATCCCATGCATGTACAATACACATAGGAATTACATGCTCTTGCCTCTAGAAACTTTAAGTGGCTAAAACAAAATTTACAAACAAGCAGCCTATCATTCACACTGAGACAACTTGTGCATAGCTTCACATACATAGCCATTTAGCCCACAAATGTTCATATACATTGTCCAAAATTTTCATGTCTTACATGTAAATGCATCCTTGAACTACATCATGGCCTTAACCAAGCTAAAGACATGCACCCAAGTCACAGGAGATGCTTGAGACACAATGCACTCCAAAATAGGATGATAGACAGCTGCTGTGTAACACAATAAGCACCATCACTAAAAATACCAAATGTGCTCCTAAAATCACCAAACGTTCTAGATCATAACTAGATAGATGAAAGTTCATGAACGTAGAATTTTAGATCAAAACTCAAATGAAAATGGTCAGTTTGAATGTGATCTTTCTACTGGACCTCAAATGGGTAAATTTGAGGGGAGGTAACTTTCATAGAAAGACTAAGTAAGGAGAACACTTTAACACTAAGGTAATGCAACCTTTAGCAATCACCTTCATCCAAAGACACTTAAAAAAAATGAAAATACAATGCATATATCCAATATAAAGCAACCAAATGCAACAATCATTCACAAACACCAAACATATGTATTGCCGCAACAATAATATGCATTGGTTAGTCCATAAAACATGTAATAAACATAAGTAGATCACTATGGAAGCCCTCCTCAAGCATAAGCTTGGCCTTATGAGAGTTTTAAAACTAGTTAGTACTAACTTTGGGCTCTAGAAACCCTTAAATTCAGTTCCATCACTGTGCACTTCACACTAGGTCACCAAACCTTCACTAAGTACACTCCCGTCACCAAGCTTTGTTCATGAAGCACTTGGCCCTCTTCCAAACTTAGCCCTAGTTCCATGGATGCTTGGAAATATAGTAAACATTCCATGAGAACAAGATAAACTCCTTACCTTGAGTGTATGATGAAATTGGAGCTTGATCCTAGGTGCACTCAAGTCCTAGCACCAAATAGCTTCCAATTGCCCTTTGTTGCTTTCATTGCTTCTAGCTTCAAACTTGGAGGTATGGTGGCTGTGGAGGAGCTATGGAGGAAGTGTGGAGGTGGGTGATGGCTGGTTGGCTCAAATATGAAGGGGAAAAGTTGAGTTTGGCTTCTTGAATTGGCTTTAGGGCACTAAACACCCTTATTAGCCTTAATCATGCTTTATGTCATTTTCCTTCCCACTAACCATGGTTTCTTTGTCTTAAACTCATTGGTCCACATTTTGCCCACATTTTTTACCATTTTTTAATCCATAGCCAAGCTTCCCCATGATGGGATAACTCCACAATTTCACCCTTTAACTTAAGTCAAAAGCTTGAATATCTTAAGGTTTACACTAGGACATTTAGGTCCTTGATGCCTTTAGTGTTTCCTTTGTCTAAACTTGTCTTCTATAAGCAACTTGGTCCTCTAATAGTACTTTCAAACCATTCATGTCCTTCCTATAACTCTCCAAAGCTCTTTCTTAAAAGTTTTGCAAATAAGTACTCAAACTTCCAAAACCTTACAAAAAGGTTCATACCTTACTTGACAAACAAGCAATCCTTAAGGCTTTTGTTAGGGGCCAAGTTACCATCTTAGAACACTTTTAAGGATGTGTTAATCATGCCTTTTACCCCCCACACTTGAATCACTGTGATGAGAATTACACAATATAATGGTTTTTGACCATTATGCAACACTTTCTAATTATTCAATTTTTATGAGGTGGTAACAAAAATGTCAAAGTGGAGGAATTGAAAAACACCTAGCATTCAGATTCTTTGAAGAAATTCTACACTTAGAAATTTTCTAAGGACTTAGAAATTTTCAAAAGTACATTGAACTTATAGGAAACTTCCCAGAGTTACTTGATGAAGTTTCCGAAGTCATATATATGTTGGGTTTCGGGAGCCAAACAGTGCAGCGGAATTTAACCGAAACCCTCCAGGATCCAAGTGAAACGGGGTAAACCGGGTGTTCAAAAATTTTCATACCTAATTTTCGGTTCAGATCTCTCACTCAACTGTAGAGTCGAATCAAAAAACCTGAACAGTTGACGTGTTCAAGCTCTCTATGGTATCCACACGAGCCTCTCGGGATCACCACGCTTCCACCACGTCCCGGTAGATGCGTTTCTCTTGCGCTCGCAGTGCTAGCTTGCGTCCTCCAAGGAATTGCAAGAGAAGAGTGCGACTGTCCTTTTGGGAGGCTAGGGCAAGGAGACCTGCGAATTTCTCACTTAAAAGTTGTATTTATAGTGAGACTCAACTTCCAGGCCTAATGGGTTTCAAAGCCCTAATCCAATTAGGATTTAATTTCGGGCTTAATAATGGCTCAACTTTTGGGCCCATTATTAATACGAAATTAAAGTGAAACCATAACCCAAATAATTAGCCCATGCACTCTAATGATCCAAATAGCTCTATGTGTGCGACCCAATAGGCTCTTACCACGTTGGCAATGATCATAAATCACATTTATGATCATAAGCAATGAGCGGTGTCTAGCAACACTATCATTGCTGATTCGACTACCCTTTAGTGACAAGATTGTCCCTTTGTCCAAGATATCAAGACTAAACCTTTATGATCATCAGCCGAATATATGGTTTCATTGTCCCTTTGTCCAAGATATCAAGACTAAGCACGAGACATGGAATGTGTCACTCTCGTATAGCCCAATCTTTGGTTTCTTGATTACCGAGTAGACCAACTTAAACTGATGACATTGATATCGTATATCAACTCATCCGAGCATGGCCATGCATTTTCTAAGTCTCACTCTATCAAGGGGCCCGAAGATATCACTCCCGTTACATAGGAGGGACAAATCCCATCTTGATCATACAAATCCCTCCGCATGATATGTGACATACCCAATGACCTCCTTCAAGTTCACTCAGTTACGAGCAACAAAGGAAAGTATCAAAGTATGTGACTCACATGTAGGGAACCTTGATGATCTTAGGTTGAAGGACTACATATACCATGATCACTATGAGAATCACTTATGACACTCATATAATGATCCATGAAGTGTTCTCATGGTGGGTCGGTCTAGTACACAAGTTCTCCAACTTGTACCCATATGTAGACTACATATCTCATATTAGTCTCCACATATGCTAGTCATTATGTATTATTGCAACTCACTCCACAATAATACTAGACCAGGGACGTTTAAGAATATCATTATTCTAGGGTTACAATTATGTTTGTTAAGTTACGCAGAAACAAAACAACAAACATAATTGCTGGATTAATGCCTTAATAAAATATCATGACTCAATGTGCAAAAATACAATCATCTCATGATTGGCTTTTTGGGCACAACACTAACAATCTCCCACTTGCACTAAAAGCCAATCATCCATGTATCTAATACCGATGGACCTAGAATGGCTATCATGCTTTTGCTGCATAAGGGGCTTTGTCAGTGGATCAGCAATGTTGCTATCTGTCGAAGTCCTGCATATCCTTACATCACCCCTCTCGATGATCTCCCTGATGAGATGATAGCGTCGGAGTATGTGTTTGGATCGCTGGTGAGATCGAGGTTCCTTAGCCTGTGCGATTGCTCCATTGTTGTCACAATAGAGCTCTATCGGGTCGGCAATGCTTGGAACCACTCCAAGTTCAGTGATGAACTTCTTGATCCAAACTGCCTCCTTCGCAGCATCAGAGGCGGCAATGTACTCAGATTCTGTTGTAGAGTCAGCTACTGTCTCTTGCTTTGAACTCTTCCAGCTCACAGCACCACCACCAATACAAAACACATAACCAGATTGCGATCTAAAATCATCCTTATCGGATTGGAAGCTTGCATCGGTGTAACCCCTTACAACGAGCTCATCTTCACCTCCAAAGACCAAGAATGCATCCTTAGTCCTTCGTAAGTACTTAAGGATGTTCTTAACAGCTGTCCAGTGACTCTCACCGGGGTTCGATTGGTACCTACTCATCATGCTCAAAGCATATGAGACATCGGGACGAGTACATATCATGGCATACATGATAGATCCAATTGCTGAGGCATATGGAATCTTACTCATGCGCTCTCTCTCCTCAGTTGTACTCGGACACTGAGATCTAGAAAGAGTGATACCATGTGACATGGGCAAGAATCCTTTCTTGGAATCTTGCATGCTAAACCTCTTTAGCACCTTGTCAATATATGTACTTTGACTTAGGCCAAGAAGCTTTCTAGATCTATCTCTATAGATCCTGATGCCTAACACATAGGCTGCTTCACCCAAGTCCTTCATAGAGAAACATTTCCCTAGCCAAGTCTTCACAGACTGTAGCTCAGGAATGTCATTCCCGATGAGTAGTATGTCATCTACATACAACACCAAGAAGACAATAGCGCTCCCACTAACCTTCTTGTAGACACAAGGTTCATCTTCATTTTTGATAAAACCAAACTCTTTGATTGCTTCATCAAAATGAAGATTCCAACTTCGAGAAGCTTGCTTCAGTCCATAAATGGACCTTTGCAACTTGCACACTTTATTGGCATTCTCAGGAGTGACAAAACCCTCAGGTTGTGTCATGTACACATCCTCAAGTAGCTTTCCATTTAGGAATGCAGTTTTGACATCCATTTGCCATATCTCATAATCATAGTGTGCAGCAATAGCAAACAAAATTCGGATGGATTTAAGCATAGCAACTGGTGAAAAAGTTTCATCATAGTCAATACCATGAATTTGCTTGAAACCTTTTGCAACCAATCGTCCCTTAAAGGTAATCACATTACCATCCATGTCAGTTTTCTTCTTGAAAACCCATTTGCACCCTATGGGTTTTACCCCTTCAGGTGGGTCAACCAAAGTCCATACTTGGTTTTCATACATGGATTCCATCTCGGATTTCATGGCCACTAGCCACTTCTCAGAGTCAGGCCCTGACATAGCTTGTTGGTAGGTTGTGGGCTCATCCTGATCCATGAGCATCACATCACCAGTGTGAGTCACGAGAAATCCATATCTCTCAGGCTCACGCCGAATCCTACCAGACCTACGTGGGCTCTGTGCTACAGGAATAGACTCTTGAACCACAACATCTTGCGGTGTCTGTTCAGGTTCCATTTCAGGTTCGATGTCTCCTTGTTGTTCTTGAATTTCTTCAAGTTCTACTTTCCTCCCACTAGTTTCTTTAGAGATAAACTCTTTCTCTAAAAAGACACCAGTTCGAGCAACAAACACTTTTTGCTCAGAAGGATTGTAGAAATAGTAACCCTTTGTTTCTTTGGGATACCCAACAAAAAGGCATTTTTGAGATTTGGGCCCTAGTTTGTCAGAGGATTGACGTTTCACATAAGCGTCACAGCCCCAAATCTTCATAAAAGACAAATTGGGATGCCTCCCACTCCATATCTCATATGGTGTCTTTTGAACCGATTTAGATGGAACTCGGTTTAGTGTAAAAGCGGCTGTCTCTAGAGCATGTCCCCAAAAGGAGTTTGGAAGGTCAGCTTGACTCATCATAGAGCGAACCATGTCTAACAGAGTTCGATTTCTCCTTTCAGATACACCATTCCATTGAGGTGTACCTGGTGGAGTGAGTTGTGATACTATACCACACTCCTTCAGATAGTCAAGGAATTCTCAATCCAAGTACTCTCCACCTCGATCTGATCGAAGCACTTTAATACTTTTCCCGAGTTGATTCTCTACTTCATTCTTGAATTCTTTGAACTTTTCAAAGGATTCTGACTTGTGTCTCATGAGATACACATAGCCATATCTGCTGAAGTCATCAGTGAAAGTAATGAAGTATTGGAAACCTCCTCTAGCTTGTGTAGACATAGGGCCACATACATCACTATGTATGAGTCCTAGTAAGTCATTAGCCCTTTCACTTTGCCCTGTGAATGGGGCTTTGGTCATCTTGCCCAACAAACATGACTCACATGTCTCATATGATTCAAAATCAAATGAGTCCAAGAGTCCATCCTTATGGAGCTTGGATATGCGGGTCTCATTTATATGGCCCAAGCGACAGTGCCAGAGATAGGTCGGGTTTGAATCATTTAATCTGACCTTCTTGGTATTCACATTATAGATTGGATCTTCGAGGTCTAGAACATACAACCCATTGCTAAGTTGAGCACTACCATAAAAGATTTCATTCAAATAAATAGAACAACATTTGTCCTTTATTATAAATGAAAAACCTTTCTTGTCCAAACAAGAAACAGAAATCAAATTTCTACTAATAGTAGGCACAAAGTAGCAGTTGTCTAATTCTAAAACTAATCCACTAGGTAAAGTGAGAACATAAGTCCCTACGGCTAAGGCAGCAACCCTTGCTCCATTTCCAACACGTAGGTCCACTTCACCTCGGGCCAATCTTCTACTTCTACTTAGATCCTGCACATTTGCACAAATGTGAGATCCACATCCAGTATCCAATACCCAAGATGAGGAAGTAGAAAAGTTAGCCTCTATAACAAAAATACCTGAAGTGGAAGTCTTACTTCCCTTTTCCTTAGCAAGTTCTTCAAGATAGAGCTTGCAATTGCGCTTCCAGTGTCCAGGTTGCTTACAATGGAAGCACTCCCCTTCCTTTGCCACACCACCCTTTGGTTTCAGTGCAGCTGAAGAAGAACTAGCATTGGACTTTCCATTAGCTTTATCCTTCTTCTTGTTGGCTTTTCCCTTTCCCTTGCCCTTTTGAACCATCAAAATGGGCTTAGCCTTCTTAAGGTTTTGCTCAGCAGTTCTCAACATGTTGAGTAATTCAGGAAGGGACTTGTCAAGGTCGTTCATGTTATAGTTCATGACGAACTGACTGTAGCTTTCAGGCAACGATTGCAAGACTACATCGATAGCCAACTCTTTCTGAAGAGCAAATCCCAAATTCTCAAGATTCTCAATGTACCCAATCATCTTGAGCACATGAGGACCCACGGGACTTCCCTCAGACATCTTGCACTGAAACAATGCCTTAGAGGTCTCAAACCTCTCATGCCTAGCTTGCTCTTGGAAAAGCATTTTGAGATGTTCGATCATATCGAACGCCCCCATGTTCTCATGTTGCTTCTGAAGCTCAGATTCCATGGTAATAAGCATGAGGCATGCAACATCCAAAGCATCATCAGAATGCCTCTTGTGAGCATCCCTTTCAGCTCTTGGAGCAGTGGCAGCAGGCTCATTCGGAATGGGCTGCTCTAGGACATAAGCCTTTCTCTCTTGCTTGAGGACTATCCTCAAGTTTCGGTACCATTTGAGAAAGTTGGTCCCATTCAGTTTTTCCTTCTCAAGGATCGATCGCAACGAAAGTGTCGATGTGTTTTGTGCCATGGTTATCTACAACAGTAAATATGCAGTGTAAGAGTCATGTATTTTAATTCATTTAATAAGGACTTTTATTAAACGATACTCCCACTATTTTCCTCAAAATAATAACCCTCGATATTATTTCGGAACACCTCGGCGCTAAGGTATTCTAGTGGGCCAAGATCCATATTTGACCACAACCTGAGTCAGCTTTGGCTTTTCTCTCAAGTTACAGCTATTTAGGTAGGCAACTCCTTGCCAATTGCATCTTATGCAACTCTTGGATAGTTGGGTGAACAACACTTGTCCAAGCTCATCTCATGAACTTAAGCCCAACTCTATGCCTCTAAGTCCCTAATCCTATTAGGATGACTTAGTTAAGTCGAACCCAAAGTTAGCAGTTTGGATATCACTATTATCCCATCGCGCCTTACCAAGATGAACATAGGTGCTTTGCTTTGGCAAACCCACCTAATGTTGATCAAAGTCTTGACGAGTGCCAACATTTGGAAGGCATCACATTTAATGACTTAATATTTGTTTGAGGGATTTTTTTCTTTTGATCTCACCAATTTGTTATCTCCGGTTGTCTTATACATGCATCACATACAAATATAAAACATGCATCTCATGCTTACAAGAAAGTAAACGTGACATGGTTATAGCCCAAACTATGCGATATTCTCAAGCCAATGAGAATATCATAAAAGCCTAAGAAAAGAAAAGAGTCTTCACAAGCTCCTTCTCTTCCTTTCTTGGTTGCCCTTTTGTTGTCACCTCCTTGGACATGCCTCCTTGGATGATCCTTAGACATACAACCTTGGATGATCCCATAATGCACCATTACATCAATAATAGAAACCTCGAGTTACATTCGAGGGGAGTAAGGTGAGAAGAGAATGTACAATGAGAGTGATAAGAAAAGGCACGACTCGCAGGCCGTATTTACAAGTACAACCAATCAAGGGCTATAACCATGCACCATGCTTCAAACACCAATCAGCATATCATGTCAAATCTCATTCAACAAAGATGCATGCCAATTTTTGCGCGTTGATTAACCAGTTTTTATTTATGTGGCGCTTCGCATATGGCGGTCCCGCTGGCCTGTCAGTGGGCGGTGGTTCCGCTGACCGGTCAGCGGACGAGGTCAAGGGGAGCCGCCCTTGCGGGGGGCGTGGGGGGCAGCGCCCCCCTGCGCAAAAAATTTTCTTACAATTGCTTAGCCCGAAATCTTCTATTTCGAGCAAGTAGGCACCCGAGACTCCTCCATTCGAGCCACCAAAAATACCTTACTTTCGGTGCCCGAACAGGCTGAATCCGAACCAAGCTAGGGTTTTTGCAACTATTGCAAGAATCCTAATCCATATAGGTATCTCATACCATTCAATTTCGGGTTAATCTCATTAACCAATTAGTGTCGTTTCTTCATATATGTCATATGTTCATTACGAGTTCCGGTTTCATGCATCTTGAATCAATCTAATTAATCATGGCCGAAAAGCAACCGAACACATAGCATCATGCGATTCAACACTCAATCCCGATTTAGGGTTTCACCAGTAGCTCTGATACCACTGTTGGGTTTCGGGAGCCAAATAGCGCAGCAGAATTTAACCGAAACCCTCCAGGATCCAAGTGAAACGGGGTAAACCGGGTGTTCAAAAATTTTCATACCTAATTTTCGGTTGAGATCTCTCACTCAACTGTAGAGTTGAATCACAAAACCTGAACAGTTGACGTGTTCAAGCTCTCTATGGTATCCACACGAGCCTCTCGGGATCACCACGCTTCCACCACGTCCCGGCAGATGCGTTTCTCTTGCGCTCGCAGTGCTAGCTTGCGTCCTCCAAGGAATTGCAAGAGAAGAGTGCGGCTGTCCTTTTGGGAGGCTAGGGCAAGGAGACCTGCGAATTTCTCACTTAAAAGTTGTATTTATAGTGAGACTCAACTTCCAGGCCTAATGGGTTTCAAAGCCCTAATCCAATTAGGCTTTAATTTCGGGCTTAATAATGGCTCAACTCTTGGGCCCATTATTAATACGAAATTAAAGTGAAACCATAACCCAAATAATTAGCCCATGCACTCTAATGATCCAAATAGCTCTATGTGTGCGACCCAATAGGCTCTTGCCACGTTGGCAATGATCATAAATCACATTTATGATCATAAGCAATGAGCGGTGTCTAGCAACACATCATTGCTACCCAAGTGACAAGATTGTCGATGATTCGACTAAACCTTTATGATCATCACCGATATATGCCATTGTCCCTTTGTCCAAGATATCAAGACTAAGCACGAGACATGGAATGTGTCACTCTCGTATAGCCCAATCTTTGGTTTCTTGATTACCGAGTAGACCAACTTAAACTGATGACATTGATATCGTATATCAACTCATCCGAGCATGGCCATGCATTTTCTAAGTCTCACTCTATCAAGGGGCCCGAAGATATCACTCCCGTTACATAGGAGGGACAAATCCCATCTTGATCATACAAATCCCTCCGCATGATATGTGACATACCCAATGACCTCCTTCAAGTTCACTCAGTTACGAGCAACAAAGGAAAGTATCAAAGTATGTGACTCACATGTAGGGAACCTTGATGATCTTAGGTCGAAGGACTACATATACCATGATCACTATGGGAATCACTTATGACACTCATATAACGATCCATGTAGTGTTCTCATGGTGGGTCGGTCCAGTACACAAGTTCTCCAACTTGTACCCATATGTAGACTACATATCTCATATTAGTCTCCACATATGCTAGTCGTTATGTATTATTGCAACCCGCTCCACAATAATACTAGACCAGGGACTTTTAAGAATATCATTATTCTAGGGTTACAATTATGTTTGTTAAGTTACGCAGGAACAAAAAAACAAACATAATTGCTGGATTAATGCCTTAATAAAATATCATGACTCAATGTGCAAAATTACAATCATCTCATGATTGGCTTTTGGGCACAACACTAACAATATATACTTAGCAAATGCAAACTCTCCAAAGTTGTTGTACAAATGCCAAAAAATTTTCCCAAAGCACTTGGAAAAATTTGCACTGCTTAAAAATAAACAAAGATGGTGAAATGTTATTCTTTATAACATTTTTAACGAAGGTGGTACACATTTTACTAAAGATAGCCAACTAGGCAGTTACTTAAGATGCAACACTAGACACCGACTGAAGACACTAAAGTGAATATTCACCCGAAGTTGGTGAATGAATAGTTTTGTTAAACACTTTATCAAAAATGGTAAACGCATTTTACCAAAGGTGAAAATTTTGTTGAATGTGGTAGAAGGATTTAAACACTTTGGCAAAAAGATAATAGATATATGGCTAGATAAATGTTTTTGTCAAAGTGGTAAAAATGCCAAAGGTGGCTACATAAATGTTCTTGCTGAACATAGTGAAAATGCCGATGGTGGTAGCCAACTAGAATATATATACATCTTGTGGACTTTGCCAAAATTTTGAGCACAAAATAAAAGGAATTTCATTAAGCCAAAGGAAGAAAAGTACAAAAAAGGGGGGGCAATGGGAAAACCCCTTAACTACTCCTTCTCCTCATCCTCTTGTGACTCTTCAACATCAATATCTTCTACATACTTTGAAGGTTGCTCAGGAAGGTTCAGGAGTTCTTTCCTCAACCATTCTGAGAAAGGACCTTTAGGCATATCAAGGGCCTTAAGAAAGGAAAGGTGAAGGTGAGGATAGTGTGAGAGCACTTGATGCCAAACAAGGTAGAAGCCATCATGGAATGAAGTCTTCGTCGTCTCGTTAGCTTCTGCTTTGTTCTTCACCAAGGCTTCCACCTCCTTCTTTTTCTTCCTATTCTACTTCTTCAGCTACTTAACTTTAGCTGGAAGCTGAGCTTTATTTGTGAAGGCTTTGGCTACTTTGGAAACAAGATCTTGCTTTTCCTTTTGAAGGGCCTCCCTGGAAGATTCTTGTTCCACCAATTTTGCTCTAAGGTCCAAAACCCTAGATGAATAGTCATCGAAGAGCACTTGCTTGCTCTCTGCTAGTTCTTGGAAAAGTCTCACCAGCCCTTCCATGGCAATTTTGCTGAGCTCGCGAAACTTGAGGCCACTACTCACAAAAGCTTCTTTGGCATTAGCCAATTTTTTTCTGACTGACTTCGGACCAAGGTTTGTTTTGCAGCCCATGCTTGAAAATACCCACCATAAGTGAGCATCTGCAAAAAACCAAGTACTAAGAATGAAGCAGAAGCTTAGATAACTAAATTTTTTCCAAGTACAAGAAGAAAAAGAAGTATCTGAGCTGCGTGCTTGGTTATCCGAGTAGCTAGAATCTCTTCATTCAAACAAGAGTCCATCACAGATTGAAAAGTAGCATTCATTATATTTCCCCTGGCGATTTGGGGAACCATCTTTTGACAATATTTTGAGAACAAATCAATGTGCTCAGGGAAAGTCCAGAAGGGCTCCCTCAAAACTTTGTTGAAGGGGATCTTCACATCCTGAAGCTCCCACTTTTGAGCATGTTCAGCTATCCAATTAGGTGGGGGCAACTTCTCTGCAAAATCATGCCAAAATTCCATTACCACATTATATCTTAGCCATTCATCTATAAAATCTAAAATTCTATGAAGTCCAAAACTCATAGATGAAAGGTCAATAGACAAACCCGGTAATTGGACCACAAGATCCCCTTCTTCAGAGTCAATAACTTCGAGGATGTCCATAGGAACATCCTTCCCTTTATGCCTTCTCCCCTCTTCAGCCTCTTCAGTCAAAATCATTCCTAAGGACGTCCCTAGCTGAATTCAGACTGAGGGGAATAGAAAATATGGCCATTTTTGAAAAAGGTTCCACAACCTCGATGATGTTTTTAGAAGGGGGAGGAAGAGGATCTTCCTTAGTCTTTTTCTACTGTGGTGCCCCCAAAGATTGCCCCTTATTCCTCTTTGGGGCTATCTTTTTCCTTTGTTCACCCTTCTTGGCCTGGCCAAGGAAGAGACTTTTGTAGAAGGCAGCTGTCTTGTCTCCCATGCTTGAAAAATGAGAAAAGATCATTGTAAGTAGAAATTAATCTAAAAAAGTTATAGGAAAAATTGCCTACTCTCCACAATGGCTTCATAGGATAGTTCCCCCTGAAAGAGGAGGACTATCCAAGAATTCTTCCCATCTATCACCACTTTGGGCATCTCCTTGTCGGTAATATTCTCTTTGATGACTCCCAATTCTTTAAGGATCTCATTGGTCATTAGGCTCCATCTAATCAGAAAGGGATTGAGTGCCCACAAAGGTGCCTAATCATGCCAGTTGGCTACAGCCTGAATATGGCTATCAAAATCCTCAAACTGGGACTTTAATTCAAGGGTCAGCAACTTCAATGGGTCCATCATGTTAATGGCCAGTGTTCTTGAAGCCTACTTCACTGGTAGATCCTTCAATTTCTTGTCTATCTTCATGAAGAAATAGTTTTTATGCCACCCTCGCCAACCATCTTTGGTGGTGAAGGTGAAAGTAAACTTCTTGCTTCTAAATCCCCGAGGAAGTAAGAAATAAACTCCCCCCTTCAGGAAGGGGTGAAGCTTATAGTATTGGACAAAGAAGATGAATATTTTGGAAACCCCACACATACAAAGAAAAGCATTGAAATAAGAGTACGAGTTTAGGGGAAGTTTATTGATAGCTATACCATGAAAGCTACAAAAGTCACACATCATCTTCACTTGGGGTTAATGAAGACCAGCTTTCAGTTGAGACCAAAAGACCATTATTTCCTTTACCCCAGGATGGTAGCTCGGTTCACCACATTCAGGAATCCTAGTCTTGACATAAGAGGGCAAGAAAAACTTACTTCACCATTTCTCTAGCTTCTCCAAAGTGGTGCAGCTTAAATGGGAATCAAGGGAACTCTAGCTCTCTTCAGTGACATTGACTTCGGCACCCCAAACTTCCATCGTTGAATCCTAAGGCTCTAACTTCAGAAAAACAAAAGCAGAAGGAGAAAAGAAAAAAGTGGCTTTGGAAAGAACACCCACCTATTCACTTCTAAAAAACGCTCACAATCATAATAGAAAAATCACTGAAAATCATTCCAGGGTGAGAAAACAGCTACCGGGAAAAATGAAAAAGTAGCAAAAGAAAGAAAGGGAGCAAAGTTCCAAATGAGATGTGGGGAACTTCTAAGACAAATGAGGGATATATATCCTGAGGAAGGCAAGTGAACAGACACAATAGTGAATGCTTACTATCGAAGAGACATAACATATGGAAAATAAGCCATTGGTATGATGAAACATGTCAGTTGATGCAAAAAATGAGGACACGCCCCTTCAACTATAAAGTCTAGGTAATGCACAAACTGAGATGGCAGACCTATTCACCCTCAAAGATAAGAACGATCATTGGAGGTCATGTCCTCTGAAACTAGCAAGAAATAAAAAACCCTAAAAGGGAAATGACCCTGGTGTACTAAAGGTATAATGAAAAGGGTGCAACCTTGGTAGAAGAGAAGCCAATCTTTGGCTAAGGTAACCCTAGTGTGTTGAGGGTGTAACTTCGCCCAAAGATGAGAATCTTTAGGTAAAGGTTGCCCTGGTGTGCCAAGTGTATAATTTCCACCAAAGAGGAGTAAATCTTGGGCTAAAGGTTGCCCTGGTGTGCCAAGGTTGTAACTTTAGCCAAAATGGAGTAAATCTTGGGCTAAAAGTTGCCTTGGTGTGCCGAGAGTGTAACTTCAGCAAAAAAAGAGTAAATCTTGGACTAAGAGTAGCCCTGGTGTGCCAAGTGTACAACTTTTGTATTAAAGTTTTGGTTGAAGGACCATATTGGAGAACTGAAGGTACAACTTCATTTCTTCTGAAGGGCACAGGTGATAGCCGACGAGCTATCACCCGTAGGACATTTGGACAAGTGGACCCGACACTAACGTCAAAAAATAGAATGATGAACCTTCGAAAAGGGGCCAACACCACCTTCAGAAATTAACACAACCAACCTTGGAAAAGGTGAATCACCACCGTCGAAGGCATAAAAGATCTCTTGAACACGTTTGTGCCTTCAATAGGATCCCTAACCACCTTTAAGCATAAACATAACTCCCGAAGGGGTTCATGAGCCCCTTAGGGGTCATAAGGGAAGATGACAAATACACAACTCTTAGGGACCACTGACAGGAACCTTGCACATGTCCTTACCCTATGAGCATAAACACCTATGGACAGCTAGACATACTTATCCCCAAGGTATGAACTGAAGGTCTTGCAAATCTAGCTAACCATGTGTCCTCATCTGCTTAAATTGAGTATAACAACCTTTTCCTCCAAGCCTCCTATAAATACATGGGAGGCACCTTGGTAATATAACATGAGAGACCATTTCTCTACTTCCTTCCTTCAGCAATCTCTCCTTTATACACTAACCTGGGTGTCGAAGGTCCCCTCCCTGGAAAGCACTATGAGGACCCCCTGACCCTATTTCTTCCAGTATTATAGATACCATTTAAGCAAAGCATCTTCAGAGGTCAACATGTCCTGCAATGAAGATGTCTTAGAGCATCAATGGTTAATTTACTTCAAATTTTAATCCTATAAACTCCATGGACTATTGACTATTTGACTTCACTTAAACCTAGAATGCATGTGTAATCTAATGAACTAGGCTGTCTATCTTCTTGCAGGCCCACTTCAGGCAATCAACATGCCCACCAAGGCCGTCCATCTTCTTACAAACCTCTTTCTCCATAAGCGACAAGCATTCCCCGATGCCCCTATTTTCGCCTTCACTATCAACCCTTTGAAGTCTTCTAGGCATAAAACCAAACCCGTAAGAGACCTTACTGCTTTATGATTCTATACTTCTTGTGTTTGTAGTTCACAAAGCTCTTCCTACTTCACTAATTCAATTCTTAAAGTAGATGTGTCAAATCTCACAGTACTTATTTGTATATGTAAACTCATAGGTAAGCACACCTATCATTCAAGTATAGCAGTGTCAAGTGTCAAGATCATTTCTCCCATGAAATGGATTTGCCCACCCTACTTAACCTTTCTTTATTATTTAACCAACAATTAAATGGATTCTTTAACGAACTGACTAAGAATTAAACCAAACTAGCCAATGTAATAAAATAAAAAATTAAACAATGACTGGTAGCAGAAAATAAGTAAATAGTTAAAAATCAAAATATGTCATCCATAGATATGAATCCCCCAAAAAGTCTATTGCATCACACTTATTTTTGTTTAATAGGCATGTAGTTAACTTACACCACAGAGTACTATCTCAAATATGTTAGCTCCCTATTATTGTGGGTTACTAATCCCTATTCTTAAGTTACTGATAAGGTGTTTATTCTTACCATACTTCCTAAGAATGCATTACTAGTTCTACAACTCAACTACCAGGTTTCACCTTAGTCTGGAAGTATTATGTCAGTCTATTACTCATGCCTATGGCACTATCCCTTCTACCAAATAGTGATCCACAACAAATATACCAGATACTCTTATCCACTATGGGATAGTCCAGTTATGGTGACAAAATTGTGCATTTAAAATCCCAGGATTGATATGTCCTGTAGGCCATCAGAACAATACCCTTAATGTGCATACCCAAATGGCCCTCTTGGGCACTATGTGAATACACGCATATTGGTCCAACCATTACACACATATTCATATTTTATGCACATCATGGCAACAAGGAAGAAGAACACTAGCACAAGTCTTAATCTTGGCTACCATACATTAGGCAATCTTGTTATGTTCATGTTTCCAACCACTGCACCCAAACTTCTCTAAAAAAACTGTATTAATCTAGCCATGTACCTCTATGTTTTATTCACTTCATTATCAAGTAGAAACTTAGACCAAGCCAAGGAATTTGGTTTTACATCAATAGCCCACCTATGGACCAAGTTATGGATTTTTTAAATTGGTTACAAAATTTTGACCAAATGAACAGCAAATTGGCCAAATTTGCAATATCATAACTTTGGCTACAGGGCTCCAAATGAAGAATTCCATATCCCAGTTAAAACTATATATGTGCTATAGGGGTGGTCAAAATTTCATATCAAGAGTCACTCTACATAGGGAGATATAGAACTGTGAGTGCAGGGTCAAAATTCTGTCCACTTTATGACCATTATGCGCATAAAAAATTTCATAAGTGTGCAAACACTTCATTTACAAGGGGTAAGCCCTCCAAGGCTATCCCATACATGTTCAATACACATAAAAATTACATGCTCTTGCATATAGGAACTTTATTTGGTCAAAACAAAATTTACAAATAAGCAGCCTATCATTCACATTTAGACAGCTTGTGCACCACTTTCACATACATGACAAAACCATCCTCAAATGTTCACATACCTGTTAGAACTTTACATGCATTACATTTACATGCATCCATGCACTGCATCATGGCCTTAATTCAGCTAAACGCATGCACCCAAGTCACTGGAGATGCTTGAGACACAATGCACTGCAAAACAGGATGCTGGACAGCTGCTGTGTAACACAATAAGCACCATCACTAAAAATACCAAATGTGTTCCTAAAATCATCAAACTTTCCAGATCATAGATAAAAACATGGAAGTTCATGTACCTAAAATTTCAGATCAAACTCAAGTGAAAAAGGATCATTTTGAATGTGATATTTCTGCTGGACCTGAAATGGGTAGATTTGAGAGGAGGTAAGTTTCATGGAGAAGTTTAGTAAGGAGAACACTTTAACTCTAAGGTAATGTAACCTTTAGAAATCACCTGCATCCAAGGACACTAAAACAAAAGAAAACACAATGCAAATATCCAATATAGAGCATCCAAATGCTGCAATCAAACACAAACAACAAACACATGTATGCGGCAGCAACAACATTCATTGGATAGTCCATAAAACATGTAATAAACATACGTAGGTCACTATGGAAGTCCTTCTCAAGCATAATATTGGCCTTAAGAGAGTTTTAACACTAGTTAGTACTAACTTTGGGCTCTAGAAACCCTTAAATTCGCTACCATCACTATGCACTTCACACTAGGTCACAAAACCTTCACTAAGTGCACTCCCCTTACTAAGCTTGATTCATCAAGCTCATGGATCTCTTCCAAGCTTAGCCCTAGCTCCATGGACGCTTGGAAATATAGTAAACATCCCATGAGAGCAAGAGAACTCCTTACCTTTTGCCAGAAATCCTATAAACCTTAGACAAACCCAAAAACTAGGGTTTATGGTCTTCCTTGATGCTTTGGTTATCTTCTCTTGCTTTCTCTTGATTGTTTACAGTAAGGCAGCTATCGAGGGATGTGGAGGAGTTCAAGGAAGAACCTTAGTAGGTGGAGGCCAAATTTTTGGAAGAAAGTCCTAATAGAATAGAAAACCGTCTTAGAAACAACCATGTTCAAGGTTGTGTCTCACCTCTTGAACATAAAAATCACGAAAATTTAATGACACAGCCTGAACCATGGGTGTGATAGTGAGCCGGCCAAGTTTGGGGCTAACATGGGGCATGTCTCAAGCCATGTTTGCTCCAATTTCTATAAAATCTTGCAATTCAACTGCAAAATTCATGCAAAATCCTTCCTAACCTTAAAAGTGCTCAAATAATTCCTAAAAACAAAATATGAATCAATTAAGCACCAATTCCTACCAAAAACATATCAAAAGAAAAGCAACTATCAAGGAAAAGTATATATAAAACATGTACAAATATGAGCATATCATGTTTTTCTCCAACACTTGAACTTTTCTTGCCTCCAAGCAAACCATACAAAGAAAATATAAAAAATAAAAGAATATCGTACCATTGAACAAAGAAAGATAGAAGAGATGTTGAGACTTTAAGAATCTTGAGAAATTAATAAGATTACAAAGCATGCGACACCTTCAATCTACCACTTCTAAAACAAAATAAGTTGATATGAACAATTCATTCTTAATCTAGCAACCTATATCTCTTAAAGCCTAGTGGAAACACCAAATTTCATGCAAAGTAAAAAGCACAAATCATACTAAATCAAAGTTCATTATGCCTCAACCATTCATACCACAAAACCATAGAAATAGGCAATCAATTGAACTTTTCATTTACTTTTACTCTTAAAGCATCCTCTTCATGTGTTGTTAAATTTTGTAGCAAGTGTACATTGGAGGAGCACTGTTTATGATCAAGCCATTTGTCAACACAATCCAAGGTGATCCCTGATCATACTCATGCCTCTGGAATTTTTTGAGCTGTGATTAACTCTTACCTTAGGAGAAGAACCCAACATACTTCAATTCTAAGAAATAGCAGAGCAGCGACTTACTTCATATCAATTCTTCTCTTATATTATTCAATAATTAACCATATTTCCATAAACCAATCTTACCAAAATTCCAAACATAAGAACTTGTAAGTTAGCATGTTTTGAAAAGTGTACTAAACACAAAAACTTGATGTAAAAATAGCTTCTAAAGGGCTTCTTGCACTAACTTGATAGTGAATTGCAAAAACATCTTCAAAACTATTAGGTGCATAAGTGAAAGATCTCAACAATCACTTAGTTGATACTAAAGTTAAGAACTCAACGTAACAGATTAACAATCATTATCCATCAATAAACTAATGCTCAGTAGTATGATTGAAAGACAACTTACCTAAAAAAAATTTTCAAAATTTTCTAAATATAAAAAATTCACTAAAAATAAAAGAACACTTAAGGCCTAAGTTATCCACTCCCCCACATTGAAGACATAGTTGCCCTCAATGTATAAACATGGCAAACAGAAAGTGAAAAAAAGAGGGCCATTAGAAATTGATACTACCTTGAAAACTTTTGTTGCTTGGTGCATACATTTGTCATTCCAAGGGATCCATAAAAATTTTTTGAGTCTCAGGTTTAGTAGTGAAAAATGTTGAAAAAAATAGAAAAAATGATCATTAGAAAAAACAATAAAGGCTAGAAATATAACTATTAGAATAAGAATGTAAAAGCAGCTAAAATCAGGAGCAATTGATTCTTTAAAAAACATCCTTAGTTAACTAGGAAAATAAAGTAGATAATATCCATAAAGCATAAACATATAAAAAAATGGAATGTCGGTCCTAAAATCCATCAAGCATCTCCAATCGAAGATGATCTAGTGGTTAGAAGATCAGCTGTAGTATTTAGAGCAATCATAATCTATGTTTGTGTCTCGGGACCCCTAGTGGTTCCAACCTTTGTAACATGCTCTACACTTATAGGGTTAGCAGTAGGTACTGCTGCAGCTATCTCAGTAGTCCCCTCCTCTGAAGAAATCTCTATTCTCTTAACTTTCTCCCTAGCCTTTACAGCAACTATAGCAGCAACACTTTCAATGGTGCCTCCCTCGATTGTATCTCAATTAGTAGCAGTTTTATATTGCTAGTGAGTAACATCAAAAGTTTATGCTATGATGGCATCAGCATCATCTCTCACTCCTTCAGCCTCATCTCCCTACTCTTGATAGTCTATGTTGGAAGGTGCCTGGAAATAATCATTGGGGTCATTGCCCTATTGTGATAATGAAGGAGACACATAACCAAAAGGTCTAGCAGCTTTGAGACACGTGAGACATAAACACATGGCTTTTTTCAAACTCACACACTATGCCTCAACAGTAGAAAGGTGGGTATCAATACCAAGCAGGTGATCGGTCATGAACTTTAGCGTCTCCAGAATCAACTCTTGCCTTTGAAAAATTATTGACATTAATAGAACAATGGTACCAGTAGAATATAGGTTGTGGCCATTTCATCAATGGTCTGCTCCTTGTCCTGAATCTCCTTCTGAGACCTCAATTTAAACTAAAATGAGCCATCGAGGAGGGCAATCTCTTCAACATCCATATAGACTTTAATGACTCCAAGTTGACCATATTCATTAAAACTTATCAAACACAATTTGCTACATGGCAATGACATAGGCTATGTTTGATGTCTGAATCCCAAAATTTTGTAAAACTCAGAGCTAAAACACGAGTGTGATACTAGCCATATTGGCTAAACACATTTGTGAACATGGCTCTGGAAAGGACTGTGTTTGGCTTTTGAAGAAAAAAAATTTAACAATAGAGGACTAACATGGTTTAAAATATGGGCATGAACATGACCGTGTTAGTGTAATATGCTTTAAAATATGGTTGTATAATGGACCGTGTTTAAAAACTAGAGTTTAAAACTTTTGAAAATTGAAAGGTAACACAATCTTGATCATGGTTAAGACTAACACTATGTTTCATGAACACATTTTAAATCATGGGCATGTCTACAAATGTTTTTGTTCTTCAAAATTTTTTACTTTAGGTGGACATGGTTATAAACATGGGTGTGTAAAAGACTATGTTTGGCCTATTGGGACTAAATTTAAAGATTTCATTAAAAAATATTTTTTAATGAAATCTTTAAATTTTGTCATCGCTGTGTTTGAGAGCTTGTTGGCTAGCATGGACCAGAACAGAGGCATGTTCTAAGGCATGTTCAAGGTCTATATCTTAAAATTTCTTAGCATTTACTTGAACATGGTTGCAACATTTTTTTCCCCTTTTTCATGGAAGTTCCTTCCCAAATTGACAATATTATCTTGCATGATAGCACATAACATGATTTAAAGTGAAATCAAGACTAATTTACTATTAATAAAAAATTAAAAGCAGAAAATAAAAGCCAACTAGAAAAGAAAGGTATAGAAGATTTTTACGCTTGGGTTGCATCCTGAAAAATGCTTGGTTTAATGTCATAAGCTAGACGACCTCCTTGATGACTCAAGGGGGCTTTTCTTTCCTCTCTAAAATGTTGATATGTACATGACCATCTACCTTCTGATGGAAGGTTGGATTATATGCTCCTTTTAGATTTGGTGCAGTGTTAGCTAGCAAAGCACCTTGTACTCTCTCTAAAAGCATCTTGGTTAGTTGGTGTAACTAAGTCTCAAAATTTTACATACTTGGTCTCATATTCCTTAATTTTGATTCAGTTGCATCAATTTGAGTATCAAAATGTTTCATTCACTTGGATATTATTTCTTCTATAGTTGGCCTTATTTATTATGGCGGTCTAGGTTGAAAACCAGGCAATTGTTATTCCCTCCAATTACTCAACAAAAAATTATTTTGGTTCCTTTATCTTGGATTGTAAGTATTGTTATATGGATTATTCTATGACCATAGTGGATTTCCAACAAAATCCACCTGCAAAGTTTTGATCATCGAATTATGCAATTGGCAATCCTAGCTACAATGACCATCTCAACAAAATTCATATTGCATCACTGCAGCTTGCTTTTGATTGGTAGGAAAATTTATAAATTCCCTCGTTAGAGCTTCAACTTGATTAGTTAATGCCGAATAAGCATTAGAATTCTAAACTATAGCTGCTCTACTTGGTTTAATTCTAGGTGATGATTGTCATTGGTAATTATTCATTGCCATCCCTTTAATCAAATCCTATGCTACTTCAGGCATTTTGTTCTTCAAAGTACCACAACTGCTGTATTAATCATCTACTTGGAAGCATAATTCAGACCATTATAGAGCATTTGCACTAGTATCCAAGTAGGCTATCCATGATGTAGATAACTCTTCAATAAGTCCTTAAACCTTTCCCAAGCTTCATAAAGTGTCTTAGAATCCATTTGACTAAATCTAGAAATATCATTATGAAACCCTACAACCTTAGTTGGAGGAAAATACGTCAGCAAAAATTTCTTGAAAAGAACATTCCAAATGGCCACATAACCTCTTGAAAGTGAAGTCAACTAATGCTTTATTCTTCCTCTCAATGGAAATAGAAATAGGCTCAATCAAATGCCATCTTCACTGGCTCCATTGATTGTGAATGTATCACAAATTGTCAAGAAACTACCAACATGAGCATTAAGATCCTCATCTGCAAAACAACCAAAACGAACACAATGCTACACCATTTGAATAATATTTGGCTTGATTTCAAAACTATTGGAATTGAGAAAATGTCAAACAATATTAGACTCAATCCATTAAAGAATAGGTTTAGCATACTCAGACATAGACCTTGCTTGATTATGATCTTCTATGTTTAACTGCTCTTGATTTTTTCCTTGTTGCTTTACTTTAGTAGGTAGTTGTTGCAACTTCATGCTGTTGGGTTTCAAGAGCCAAACAAATGTAGTGGAATACAACCAAAACCCTAAAGGATCCAAGTGAAACAGGGTAAATCAGGTGTTCAAAAATTTTATACTTAATTCGATTAAGATCTTTCACCCATTTGTTTAGTTGAATCACAAAACTTGAACAACTGACATATTCAAGCTTTCTATGGTATCCACACGAGCCTCTCGGGATCACCATGCCTCCACCACATCCCAATAGATGTTTTCCTCTTGCACTTGTAGTGCTGGCTTGCGTCCCTCAAGGAATGACAAATGAAAAGTGTAACTGGAACCTTTAGAACCCTTCAGATTTTGTCCTTTGAGAGGCTAGGACAAGGGGTACGAAATTCTCACTATATGATGTATTTAAAGTAAGACTCAACTCCCAACCCTAATGGGTTTCAAAACCCTAATCCAATTAGGCTTAATTTTAGGCTTAATTAATGGCTCAACCTTTGAGCCAATTATTAATATGAAATTATTATGAAACCCAAACCCAAACAATTTGGCCCATGCACTCAAATAACCTAATTGGCTCTATGTGTGTGACCCAATAGGCTCATATCACATTGGCAATGATCATAAATCACATTTATAGTCATAAACAATGAACGGTGTCTAGCAACACATCATTGCTACCTAAGTGACAAGATAGTCGGTGATTCGACCAAACCTCTATGATCATTATCCGTATATGCCGTTGTCCCTTTATCCAAGATATCAAGACCAAGCATTAGGCATGGAATTTGTCATTTTTGTAGAGCCCAATCTATGGTTTCTTGATTTTTGAGTAGACTACCTGAAACTAATGACATTGATATCGTATATCAACTCATCTGAGCATGGCCTTGCATTTTCTTAGTCTCACTTTATGAAGGGGCCTAAAGATATCACTCTTATTTTATAGAAGGGACAAATCCCATCTTGATCATACAAAACCTTTTGCATGATATGTGACATACCCAATGACCACCTTCATGTTCACTCAGTTATGAGCAACAAAGGAAGTATCAAAGTATATGACTCACATGTAGGGAACCTTGATGATCTTAGGTCAAAGGTCCACATATACTGTGATTACTATGAGACTCACTTATGATACTCATATAATGACCTATGTAGCGTTCTCATGGTGGGTCAGTCCAGTACACAAGTTCTCTAACTTGTACATATATGTAGACTCATATCTCATAGTAGTCTCTACATATACTAGACTAGGGATGTTTAAGAATACTATTTTTCTAGGGCTATAATTATGTTTGATTATGTTACATAGAAACAAAGAACAAACACAATTATTGGAATGATGCCTCAGTAAAATATCATGACTCAATGCGCAAAATACAATCATCTCTTGATTGGCTTTTGGGCACAACACTAACACATGCTCCTTGTAAAGTGTAGTCTCCTCAATGTTCTTTCAATTTTTTGGATCAGTGTTCACCACTTTTCCAAGACAGGTACGAGTGATGCACTAATTCTCCTACAATAAAAGAACAAGAAATTACCAACTAAAAATGAAGTGGAAATCTAAAAAAGAAAATACTACAAGAAAATAATTAGCTAAATTAATAAAGATTACTCTTTTAGGCTGCAATATAAATAAATGTTCCCCAGGAACTGTGCTAAAAATATGACATGTTTATAGTTCACAAAGCTCTTCCCACTACACTAATTAAATTCTTAAAGTGGATGTGTCAAACCTTTGTGTACTTATGTGTGTGTGTGTGAACTCATCAAAAAGCTCACCTATCTCTCAAGTATAGTAATGAAAAGTATGAAGATCATTTTTCCCATGGAACGGTGTTGTCTAGCATCCTTAACCTTTCTATATTATCTAACTGACAATTAAAGGGATTGTTTAGGTAACTAACAATGAATTAAACTAAACCAGCTAATGTTGTAAAAAAAATAATTAAATAACTACTGGCAGTAGAAAATAAGTCACACAATGAACAATCAAGATATGTCATGCACAGATATGAATCATCCTAGAAATCGATTGCATTATGCTTACTTTGGTTTAATAGGCATATGGATAACTTGGATCGTGGAGTATTGGTATGGCCCTCCAAGTAGAAAACTCATCTAAGGGAGGTAAATTAGTTAAATTAATAATTTAATAACTTATTTCAAGTTAACTAAGAAAGATTAAGTGTATTGGACAAGGTTCAGCAAGTTTCAAGTAGTTTATTGCACCGAAAGAGGTTGGGGGTAATGGTAATTTTGCATCTTGAAGTGTTGGGCCATGTCCTGGGAGTTCAAATTGAGTTTCAAAAACCTAACCCTTGTCCTGAACCCAAAATTAGCCTAAGTAAAAAAGCTTTGACCATGTTTTGACCTAGAACTACTATTTTGGGAAGGGTTTCATTTTGGCAAACATAGGAAACTTTGGGGACTTGCTGGAAAATGAGGTTTAAAACTTGGTAAAGTGTTCCTAGCTACTAGCCAAACTTGAGTTCCTTCTTCCCTTCTCTGTTTCTCCTTCAATTCTTGGTTAAAAACAAAGATTTTAGGTGGGATTTGAAGACTCTAACAGTGTATAAGCTTCGGGCAACATGTTTCAAGCTTATTTCTTGGTTTTCGAATTTTTTTCCATGTTTTCCAATTGGGTTCTTGTTTTTGGCTAGAGGTAACATTAAATTCTTGCTTGTTTCATGTTTGTTTGTTGATTTGAAGCTTGGGTTTTGGTTAGTAGTTGGTAATTTGGTGTCATTTTCATTGGTGCGCTTGGAGCTCAGGTAGAAACTTGTGGAACTTTGTTGTTACTTGAAATTGAGGTAAGGGATTTAAGGTTTTATGTTCAATTGATGCTATTTGAATGTTGTTGCTGGATGAAATCAAGTAGTTTTGTGAGCAACATTGATTGAGGGCAAGTATGTTTATGGTGGAATAGGCTTGGATTTGTGGTTTGTATGATGTTTTGATGCATCACAGGATGGTTCCAATGGTGTGATTATGGCCTATGCAAGTTGTTGTACAGGTATATGATGATTGGAGGCATCCAAAGTTGGCATAAAGGCCATAGGAAGTCTCTTAAGAGGCTTATGAGGGTTTGCCTTGAATCCAGGGTTGTGTCCTTAACACTGTGGCGCCAAGGACATTGCAGCACCCAGGACATAGCATGACACTAGTGCCATGGTGCCGTTGGTGCTGCAGTGGCTAGGACATGCTTCCAAAATCATCTGAATGGAAAGCCTGTGGCATTGCAGCACTAAGGCACTGCAACCCTAGTGGCCTATTTTGTCAACAAACTTTACTTTTTGTTGGGGGATCCAGGGGAGATTTGGGAGGGTCCTAGGGGTGTCTAGGTGTTGTAAATATACAATGGCACTTTAAAACTCTTGAACCGCTCTGATGATCTAGGGATTTTCTCATAGTTCTTCGATGGTAAGTGTACTTCATAAGAAAACTAGGTGAAGGGCCACAATTAAACACAATTAGAAGGGATGGAAGGTTTAGTATCGTTGAGACCTTAGTTGTACCTTTGGGTTCAAGGTCTTGATGAGGAAACCTTAGTACACCTAGTGGGTTCTTTAGGACCTAGGAACTTTCAATCGAACCATAGTGCCCCTATACAACATAAAGAAGGTTCAACTAGTCATGAACATCACTACTTAGGCTAGTAAACAATACCTACTAGTAGACAAGGCTTTGCCTTGTAGTTTAAGGACTAGGCAGAGGACAAGTCCCAAGGGACTGAAATGTATGCACATAAGTTTAGCCTCATGCTGTATGAGCTCACAGTATATTACATATGATAATATATGTGTTGTCCTTACCTTGTTGAGCCTGATAACTACTAAGGGTTGTCGTGATAGTCTTCTGTTGCGGGTATATTGTTATAGGAATCTTTATTCTTAGTTACTTGTCGATGAAGTAACAGTAGTAACTATAGTATTTTTCTTGGCAGTAGAGGCTAGTAGTATGTGGAGAGATTTTTGCGACTTGCCACTGGGACATATCTCCAATGTGGAAGCTAGTTGGGAGGATCTCAGTAGAGGCTTGTATATGTTGTATGCCTAGTTGCCTCCCGTGTCTATGTTTAGAGCTTTAAACTCTAGGGTTGCTCTTAGCTGAGGGGCCTTAGTCTACTTTTGTTGGATGCCCTCACATGGTTATTATGTGCACTAATGATAATACCAATGTTGATTATGTATGCTTTGACTTTTTGAAGTTGATTTTTCTGAAAAAGTGCCCTGGCCAAGTGAATGTTTAATGGTTTCCATGTACTCAAGTCAAAGCTAAATGAGCATGCATCTTGCATTTTCTAGGTTAATCAACTAGTTCCATGAAGTTTTAATTTGTGCACATATATAGCTAGCCAATTGCAACCACAGTGAGATTCGTTCTCATAGGCTTCCTAGGTAAGGCTAAGTATGGCCATGTAAAGTACTCTCCTGCAAATTAGCTCTCTATTACTCCTAGTTACTAATCCATATTTTTAAGTTACTAATAGGGTGTGTAGTTCTACTTTGCTTCTTAATAATGCATTACTAGTTCAGTGACCCAACGACTACATTTCACCCTAGTCCACATGTATTATATTGGTCTATTACTCCAGGCTATGAAACTATCCCTTATACCCAGCAGTGATCCCCAGCAAACATACCGAATACTACCTGCATATGTTCATTATCCAACATTGAATTAATAGGCTAGCTACTATTAATCAATGCATCAAAGGATGTTGGATAGATCACAATGAAATAATAATTATATTAAACCAAAAGTAATCATAACAACAATATCATCCTAAGGTTCATCTACTTTAAGCATGAGTAAAGAAATTAGCCCATCATGCCGATAAAGGAACATAACAAAAATAAAAGAAAACTAAGAATAAATGACTTCATCTCTGAAATTCATCTCCCCCAAGAAATCCTTGCTTTAGTGTGAACTAATCAGTGTTGATCATTTGAACTACCTCGAGTAGCCTTCTATTATGAAATCGAAACACTTTTTCTTGTGTATTTTCACCTCCCTTTATCTCCTTTTTCATTCAGCAGAAATAACTTGAGAATAATTACATGTAAGAGCAGCCATAGACATAGTCGTGTTCAATCCCATGTCTCGCATATGGAACATAAAAATCATGAACATTTAATGACATGGTCTGAATCATGGGCATGATAATGCACACAGATGTGTAATAGGTCAACCCTGGTGTGTTTGCAGCTAACATGGGCGTAATTTAGGTTGTGTTTGCTTGAACTTCTGCAAAATCTTGCAATTTAGCTTTAAAATTCTTGCAAAATATATCCTAACCCTATAAGAGTTGAAATAATACCTAAAAATAAAATATAAATGAATTGAACACAAATTCCTAAAAAAAAATATCAAAACACAAACAATTATCATGGGATAGAATATAAAAAAAATTTGTGAATTTGAGCGTATTAGTATTTCACCTAGGCTTGTTTTTCCTTTTGATAGTTGACCATTTCTTTAAAAGGGCTCAGCTCTTTATCCATCATCTTATTTACAAACATGAGGTATGCTTCCACACTAGTGCCTTTGCAAACTTATTGGAAGGGCTTTTTAGGATGAGAGCAATCTAAGAAAGTAGGGGGTGTAGTTAAGACATAGGTTGAATGGGGCAAGATAGAAAGATTCACCAAACCTACCCAAAGGGGCCACTTGAAAGTAATCTTAACCTCTTAGGAGTTGCCCTTTCATGCCTTTGCCAACTTCTAACGATCTCATTGAAGGGGAAATCCTTCCAGGATATTGTAATATTAATGGTGATCCTACAAGATGGACTATCTATTTAAGACATGAATGTGCTGGTCCTAGGGAAACTTTACTTTGGTAGCTTCTGGAGCTTGCATTACTCCTTCCCCAATGCCTCATGTTGAAACATGCCACACAACCCATGGGTTGGGCATAAATTCTTGGGCACCTCAGAAGAAATCTTCTTTCAGATTGTCTTATGGGCCCCAAGAGGGGTCGGGACTTTTTAGGAATTGCCTGTGTCTAGGGTATGAGGGGCTAAAACTGAAGCCACCATGGGCACACAAGGGCATCTCAAACATCAACTACCCTTTTAAGAAAGTAGAGTGTCATAAAGGGTGTCACCTTACTTGCAAAACAACCATAAGATTATACCAAGCAATATACTAACATGAAAGGGGTATTGGTTGCTATAGGATAAAAGGAGTACTTGGAGATGCCATTAGTGCCACTAAAGGATGGGATCCACTAGAGGGATGATAGCCTTTAGGTTTACCCCTTGTCACTTGGAGGATGGGGGGTCTTAAAAAATCTCCGCTACATCTTGGTTGGAGGGTTGGAGGTTCTCTACTTTTTTCTTTGGCATACCAAGCTAGAAAGGATGGCGTGATCATCATCCACAAATTTCAAAGAAGCCATCTAAGGTAGTTGTTCTTTCTTTTCTAGAAGCTAGTTAGTGCCCTAGAGGGAACCTATAACAATTTATCTTTTCTTCATCAAATCCATGCCAGTAGGACCATTGTTCATAGAAGGGTAGCCAAAAGTAGGTATTGCATCATGATATGTAACAAAAATGGCTAACTATGTACACCCCCTGGTAACTTCCTTATGAGCAAGGAGTCCACTAGCAGGCCCAGCATCCCATAGACCTAAGCAATTGGCATAGAATTTCTGGAATGAGGATGGTTGATGCCATAAAGCTAAAGGGTGATATCATTAAGATATTGTTGATAGAAAAGGAAGCCTCTATCCTCGATCATACTCTGTCACCCTTAAGAGGTACTTGACCAACTTTTTATGGTAGCAAAGGCTTCATGCTTAATTGTCTCCTATTGGTTATCGTTCATCCATTCATAAGGATAGTCCAGGTTATCCCTAGGGTCCACAAAGAAGTAATTCTCTTTCCAAACCTTCAATATCTTAAGGGTAAAGGCAAAGGGGAAAGGTTGTGACCAAAAGTATTGGGCTTCATGTTGAAAAAGAAGAAAGTAGTCTTTGCTATGTTTAAGGAGTAGAAAAAATGGACCCTACAAAAAAACCTACCCTTGTAAAATGGTGCCCACTCGGAATGCCGACAGATGTGAAAAGTATTGGGGGCTAGTTGGGACAGGGAAAAATAGAAGTGATTGCATAGTTTGTTCATTAAGGGATGTAGAAGTGACCTAAGATTAGGTAGGTACTAGTTGGAAAAGACTGTGAGCTGATTCCCTTGGAGGCAAGCCTTGTAATGAGACCAGTGGATCATTGGATCCTTGGATGTAGGGAGAAATACATCCTTATGAAGGAGACCATGAATCTTGAGAGTCATAGTACTTTTAAAGCAACTAGCATTTGAAATATTTGAGAATTTTGAAGCCTTGCGATCTTGAGAAGTCATAGTGTCAGGCTTCCATCCAGTAGACACCATACCTGAATGTCGACAAACATGAATAATTAGTTGGGAAGGTGATTGTGTCTTTTGCACAAGGTACTAGTGGCCTTGTTTGGTAGGATAAAAAACCAAGAAAAAGAAAAAATCTTGCTAAAAGTGAGGGCCTTCTATCTTTGAAAATAGATCTAATGCCTCACTAGCAAGCATAATGAATGGATTCAGTTAGCAAAGTATGATGCATAAAGAGAATTCTTTGCCAAGAAGGAGAAATAGTTATGAAAGTAGGAAATTGGAGTCTAGGGCAGTTTTAGGTGTTGATCCATTGTTTACCTTGAGGAACTGCATCTATGGCCATTCCTATCATGATACAAGTGTATCCTGTCAGAGCTATGTATTGCCCAAAATTGCCCCTAGCCTATGCACTTTTAGAATTCTCATAAGTTATTTCTTTGACATGGTAAACACAGTTTGGCAATCTAAAAGCATGAGTTTCAAAATTTGTAACCTATCAAATATAAAACAGAGATTTAAATTCTTAAAACGCAACAGAGAATTTAGTTTCATTGATAAAACAATTAATCATGTTCAACTACAACATCTCAACATTTAAGCTTAGGGTGTGACCCAAGTTACAAGCTATCATAATAGGATCTAGGACTTGGAAGGCCTTTATCCAGGACATGATCTTTAAGCAAATAGTTGAGAGAGAGAAATCTTTTCATCTTTAAGCAGGCAATGACCACAGCAGCAGCAGCTACATTAGCTATGAGAAAGGAAAACATAAAAGGGGTGAGTTTTTAATGAAACTCAATAAGAGACAACAAAAACTCTAAAGTCTAAATTCAATTTAACAGCAAATATTACCTTAGCTTTAAGCCAAAATTACCTGCATCCAAAAGGAAACATAGAAAACATAAAGTGGTTAGCACACACATCCAATCAGCAATTAGAGAAGCACAGAAGCACACACCACAACACCAACTATACTAAGCTGCCAATAGGGCCTAGCGAGGGTTTTCTTAATCCATATTCAATTCATTAACCTTATTAACCTTTTTATCTGCACTATACCTAAAACATAGGGCCCTAGACTCTGATTTTGGGTAAGCCTAACCCAAAAATAAAATCCTAATGCTTGCCCTAACATAGCTAGCTACATAGACACCTAAATGTATCCATGTAATCATAGATAAACCCGGGTGTCTTTAGCCCCTATAGCTTTTAGGTTCATTTGACACCAGGTCATCACCTAAGACCTACCAATTTCACTAGAGCCACAAGGCCAGCTTTTGATTTTAGATGAAAGTCTTACAAAATTGATTCTTGCTTATACCCATTCAGCTAATTTTTCTTTACCCTCTTCCATACAGTTATTCAACCTAGCATAATAAGCAATATATTATAGCCTTTGGGCCTAACCATTGCATCCTTACTTAGATAGTGACCTTCATTTCTAGCATCCTTTGAAAAATCCTGTAATGAAAGCCTTAAATAGAAATAAACTTATGAGTTTTAGAAGTTGTCCCTTACCTGGTTTTATGGTTCAAGTGTATGGTTGATTAGCTACTGCTTGACCACATTTCTTTGCCTTGCCATGGAGAAAAATAATGCTTTCTCATTAATTCAAGCTCTAATCAAAACAACAACACTCAACCAACAATTTCTAGGCCTTATCGTCTTTCCCTATAGCCAAAAATTATGGTTTTTTAGCTAATTTAGCCACGCTTAATGATCAAGCAATTGTTTACCACAAAATTGAAATATGCGGGAAGAACTATGAGCAATCTCCCCATAATCCATCAAAATTTTCCTTTCTTTTCCTTCACTAGGTTGATTCCAAACTAAATTCTACATCTCTTTATGTTTTCGTTCAACAACGATGCAAAAACTCCTACCAAACAATCATATCTTTCTGACGCATAAACCTTTGCTTGTGCTAATGGGATATAATTCCAAGTTTAGGACCTAATTTCTTTTGCATGCTTCAATTCAGCCCTTGGCCTTTCACTCTTGTCAATAAACCTGGTGAATAATGTAGTAGATTTTTCTATAACTATTCAATTAAGTCCCTTGGTTAAATACTAAGAATAATTCAGCCCATAAGGCCTCACAATTTTTGCAACTTAGTCATCCACAAATTCCACTCAATAGGCAAATCTTTTACTTCCTTTGCAATTCAGCCCTCAAGCCTAAATCCCTGTACAATTAAGTTCTTTACTTTACAAATAAGTCACTAGGTAAATACTTTGTCACCTTGACCTTTTTTTTTCTGAAACTTGTTACACAAGTTATTATTTTTAAGAATAGAATCAGCTTAAGGCTTATGTAGGGGGGAACAATATATTTCTTCCCCCCTTAGAAAATTTGGTCCTATAAATTTTCCTTATCAATCAAGAAATAGAGCTAGCATTCCTTATTTGCTTCAATATGAGTTCAGGTGGAGTTTGTACATTCAGGGTTGATGTACAAGTCATTCAGAATGTTTCCCCTTTGCTTGGTTAGTTAAGATTCTTGTACGATGAACCCTCTTTATTTACTTCCATATGTTTCCAAGGCTACCTGCACTTTTCATTCCATTCTATTTGTATACTGTGCACTATTCTTCATATATACTATATACAATAGCTCACTATGCCATTTTCTAGTATTCCCTTGCTAATTCAGCAAGTCTAGGTTATGAGCCCTATGTTACTTCCATGTAAAAGATTTCATGATCCTGTTAACTTAAAAGTCAACTAAGCAGGTAGAATAAGCTTCTATAACCTAGTTCCTCTGTTCTTCACAAATTCTCATTCTCATTCTTCATATGTTTCAAGTAGCCAACTAGGCCTCCAAAAGAACTTCCACTTAATATTCGCCAGTGAAAGTCTATGCATTGGTTAATTTTTCATATATTGAACCAAATGGGGTTTTACTAGCTTATGACATTTTCTTCGTAACTCTGCAGATATTACAATGCCCTCTAATTTTCAAATTCCTTGCCCCAGCAAGTTTTAGTTACTAGCTTAGACTTTCAAGGAAAATTTGAGGTTTGTTTGGTGGTTCCAACTTAAAGTCAAACTGTTGGTCAAACTCTAGCCTTAACACAGTTTTTCCATAAATTTCTTTACATAATGTCATCTTGCTTCAGCTTTTGCTTCAAATGAGTCTCATACATTAGCTTTGATCCTCCAATAAAGCTTCATAACTAGCTGATAAGCCCATCTTGAACTTAGTTGTCAGTTAGATTTGAAAATTCAAGATGGCTTTATGAGAATTTTTAGCTCAACCTATAGGCATTACCTTCTAATTCCTTGTTAAATTTTTGCTTTGTTTGACCTTCCTTATTTGTTTCCATGGACTATATTCAATGAGATTAGTTTTTGGCCAACAGTTCCTATGGTGATTAGCTTCATACAGTACATTATCCTAAAAATTTTCTTGAGGCTCCAGGTATTGTATTGTTCTTCTACTACAATCAACAACTTGGATTTGCACATGTCAAAATTATGGATTATAAGCTTTATCAAGTCCACCATATAAAATTTCAGCTGCCTACAAACTTTAAGGCTCAAAGTCCTCTCCAATTCAGAAGTCAACTCATGGTCAATCTTTTGGTCACCAAGGCCAAATTCTGTAGGATTCTAAACTTCTATAGGTATATACCTTGATTTTCAATCTAAACATCTTTTGATTAACATTCTCAACATACATCTGGAATTTCAAAACCATCTATCTATGTTTGCTTGAAGTTAGCTAGGAAGTCCAAGTTATAAATTCTTGAATAGCTTCACTGTCACCCAAAAACTTTATTCAAATAAGAAGCTGCTGCTTCTTCCTACCTCACAATGTTCAACGGTATGACAATTAATAAAGCATTTTCATTTTAGCAACCATTGTCTCCTTAATCATATCTATGACCTGTAGAAGTGAATGCAAGATTCTCTTATAAGTGCTAATTCATTTCATAAGGCTTAATTGCTTAAGCTTTCTCCCAACAACCCTCTTAATCAAATGTCAATTAACTAGTCAACATTACAACAACAATAGCTTTAGTTTGGATGTAGAATTTCTTTACTGGTTCCATCAAAGTTAAAACAATGTTTTGCTTTTGGTTCATGGTGAAACACACTTTTTCTTTAATGTTGAAACATTCCAGGATATTGTCCTTCATCAATTGTAGTCCTTTTTTAATGTTGTGCATCTCAGGAATTCAATAGCTTTCCATTTTGGTTATGCTTTACAATTCGAGCTTTCTTTTCTTCAGTTTTTCATGTCTTCCTTGCTTTAGGCCCATAAGTTCAATGCATTTCCAAAACCACGTCTACTAGTTGAATGCGTTAACTTAGCTAGAAATGTCCCTTTGTTGCAAAAATTAATGTTTCTAACCAAAACAACAGCTTAACTCACAAAGTTTAAGAGACTAGTTATGTTTTTAACAACTTGAATGACCAAAGTTGGAAATCCATGGCGGAAGTATAGTTCAATGATTTAAGCAAACACAAATTATGGAAATAATATTGCTTGAAAAATTTCAAATCAAAGCTCCTATCCAAACTAAAAGTCAACCCTTAGCTCAACTGCTCTTCCATGGCATTTTACTGATTTCTTGTTCTTCAATCAACCTGTCCTAACCCCATGCTATACTGCTTGCTACAAGGGATGTAAAACCATGTACATAAACCTCTTAAAGCCTAACTTACTTTAATCAGTCTATAAACACATTTCTAGAATCACAAGCTGAAGCCATAATTCAAAAAGCACAACCTATTCATTCCTTATTATCATAGTAGCTTGGAACTTGGGTTCAAGGGGGATTAATTTTTAGTTTTACAACTCCAAATCCAACCAAATCTTATGAAAAGTTTTGTTTTTAGTTCTATAACTCCTAACCCAACCAAATTTTGTAGAAAGTTTTGTTTGTACATAAGAAACTTGTCTCAATTTATAAACCTCAAATTAGAGACTTGCAACACAAAGTTTGAAGCAGATCAAGTTCTACAAGTTTCAACAGTTTTAACCTCCAACTAAAGAGGTCATTTTAAGTTCCGCTACTCAAACCTGAATCAAAATTTCTAGACCTCTTTCTTTACTCATAAGGAGCTAGCTCAACACTAGAGATCTCATCTAGGTAGCCCAGATCAAGACATGATCCTGCAAACTCCATGAAAGTAAACTCAAATTAGCCAATTCTGACTTCAGTTGCACATTATCTTCAAACCGGTGTGTTTACCACACAAAAATATGTGTGCACAACAAGTTCCAAGTCACTCATGGAATTTGTCTATAAAGTTTCATCTCTTAATTCTTTTCACAACTCAAGGTCAAACTTAACGCAATGTTGCTCCATTAACCATTGTATGTAGGTTCTTGCAACTTACAATAGCAACTTCAATGACCATTTTTTGTTCCACTACCCTAATTGGTACCAAACCTTCCTGTTATAATATTTTATTCATGAAATACTTGTCCCAGCTACATTCCATCAGTTTTGAAGTCTTTTTTCAAGAATTTGAAATAACTCTTTTGCTGAAGGTTGTTTGAGGAAAAATCTTGATTTTAAAAAATCATTTTGAGTTCCAGGGGCCTTAATGTAGGGTTTCAGGAGCCAAACAAGTACAGTGGAAAGTAACTAAAACCCTTCAAGATCCATGTGAAATGGAGTAAATCGGGTGTTCAAAATCTTTACCTAGTTGGCCAAGATCTTTCATCCAACTATTGAGCTGAACCGCAAAGACTTGAACAGTTGATGTGTTCAAGCTATCTATGGTATCCACACAAGCCTCTTATATCACCATGCCTCTACCACATCCTAATGGATGCATTTATCTTATGCTTGCAGTGCTAGCTTGCATCCTCTAAATAAAGGCAAGAGGAGAGTGTGGCTGGACCCTTTCAGACCTCTTCTAATTTTGTCCTTCTTGGAAACCCAGGGTTAGGGTATGGAAATCCTTTTGATATGATGTATGTATAGTGAGGCTTAACTCCCAAGCCTATTGAGTTTCAAAACCCTAATCCAATTAGGTTTGATTTTGGGCTTAATAATGGATCAACCTTTGGGCCAATTATTAATTTGAAATTATCATGAAACCAAAACCAAAAAAATTGGCTCATGCAATCAAATAATCCAATTGACTTTAAGTGTGTGATCTTATAGGCTCCTACCATGTTGCCAATAACCATAAATGACATTTATGATCATAAACAGTGAGTGGTGTCTAGCAACACATCATTGCTACCTAAGTGACAAGATAGTCGGTGATTCGACTGAACCTCTATGATTATTATTTGTATATGCCATTGTCCCTTTGTCCAAGATATCAAGACCAAGCACAAGACGTGGAATGTGTCATTCTCATATAGCCCAATCTATTGTTTATTAACTCCTGAGTAGACTAACTTAAGCTGACGATATTGATATCATATATCAACTTATCCGAGGATGGCAATGCATTTTCGTAGTCTCACTCTATCAAGGGGCTTAGAGATATCACTCTAATATATAGGATGGAAAAATTCCATCTTGACCATACAAATCCCTCCGCATGATATGCCACTTACCCAATGACCATTTTTATGTTCACTTAGTTACGAGTAACATACAGTAGTATCAAAGTATGTAACTCACATCTTAGGAACTTTGATGATCTCAGGTCAAAGGATTACATACATCATGATCACTATAGTAAACACTTATGACACTCATAAAATGATCAATGTAGCCCTCTCTTGATGGGTTAGTCCAGTACACTAGTTCTCCAACTTGTACCTATATGTAGACTACATATCTCATATTAGTCTCCATATATATTAGTCTTTATGTATTATTGCAACCTGCTCCACAATAATACTAGACCAGGGAAATTTAAGAATATCATTATTCTAGGATTATAATTGTGTTTGACTATCTTATGCACAAACAAACAACAAACATAATTATTAGAATGATACCTCAATAAAATATCACAGCACAATGTGCAAAACACAATCATCTCGTGACTAGCTTTAGGCACAACACTAGCACTCAAATGGCATAAAACCTTCCATTCATCTCTTTTAGGTCATAATGAACCTGTACCAACCTTAAAATCTAATGTGGAATCCTTCTTCAACGGTTTAGAAGCATTTCTTTTCTCTTGGTAGTCTTAGTAGAATATCAAAACTTAAGGGGGTATTGTGGGTTCCATTACTTGAAATGGCTTCACATTTTGCAGGCATTCTCCCTTAGCCATTTAGAAGTTATTCAAACCTAGAAACTTCAATTTTGATACTTTTTTTCTTAGGTTTGAAGCAACCCTATTCCTGCTGATGTTCTTCATAGCAAGCCTTGAACTTATGGGGTGATCTTGAGTTTTGTGGCCTCAAATTCATTCAAACATTGCGGAAAAGTCCTAAATATGAGGTTAAAATTGGCTAAAAAATTTTATCCCATAATTCTTATCCAATATTAATGCCAAACCCGGAGTCAAAGTTGCATCATCCAAGCTAATTGATAGTTTTCCTTAAATGGCAACCAACCATTTCTTTTCCAACCCAAATTTTCTTGTTGGAAAAAGTACAAGACTAGGTTCATAACCATTGGGTAGCCACTCTAACTCCATTAAATTAGTAACCATACTCGAAAAACCACAGATTTAAGCCACATGCATAAATCTACCCACTTACAGATAACAATAACTTGAAACTTAGGTTTAAAATGGGTCATTTTAAGTTCCACAATATAGAATTGGTTCAAACTTTCCAGACAGGTTTCCAACATGAAAAAAAACTCATCCATCACATAAAATCATAGTTTTTCCAACCATTTCAAAATGTGACCTTCACAATTCATGTTATCCTTCAACTTTCAGCAAAATATGAGTTCTAGCAATATTTTGCCTAGAACCATTAGCTCTTTGAACCAGAGTGATTCTATAGGTTTGAAATCACTCAGAGAACATGCAGCACAAAGCTCAACCCCCTATTTGGTTTATAAACCTTCAATTCGCAGCTCTATTGACATAGCCATCCATGGCCCTACCAAGGATGGCTGTGAGAATTGGCCTCACGGTAGTTGTAATTAGCTAGCTGTATATGTGCACGGATTAAAACTCCATGAAGCTAGTAGATTAACCTAGAATATGCAAAATGCATGCTCTTTATGCTTTGATTGGAGTAAATGGAAACTATAAAAACATTCACTTGGCCAAGATACTTTTCATAGAAAACAAGTTCAAATAGCTAGACCATATAAAATCAACATTCGTATGATTAATACTACACATAACAACCATGTAAAGGCATTAAAAAAAAAGTAGACTAATGTTCTTCACCCAAAAGCAACCATAGAGTCTAGGACTTCATCATAGACGAGGGAGGCAACTAAGAGTATTATATATACAAGCCTTGACCGAGATCTTCTTAAACTAGCTCCAACCTTGGAGGTAAGTCCGAGTGGCGAGTCACGAAAGTCTTGTCCACGTGCTGCTAGGCTCTGCAGCCAAGAAAAAAACTATAGTTAGCACTATTACTTAACCAACAAGTAACCAAAGTAGGCTAGAATCATAAAAATTCTCAAAAAAAATAACTACAACAATAGACTACCATGCCAACCTTCAGTGCTTATCCAGCCCAACAATGTTTGAATCTGCACAAACATAACTAAGGAGTAAGAATTTAAGAATTCTCAGTAAGGGTATTCACTTCACCTGCAACAAAAGTTTCTAAGGACAATGCGTATGTGAACATATGTAATCTGCTATGAGCTTATAAAACCTGACACTAGACTTATGCGCATATGTCTCAGTCCCTTGGGGCCTTTCCTCTACCTAGTCCTTGAACTACAATGCAGAGCCTTGCCTACTATCAAGCACAGCTTACTAGCTTGTCCAGTGATAAATCACTAGTTGAAACTCCCTTACGTTGTACAGGGGCACTATGGTGGGACTATTATAGACTAGGCTATAAAGACCCACTAGGTGCACAAAGCTTTCAATTGTAACCTTATGCCCTAAGGCTTGGCTATGTCGCCGTTGGTACTAAACCTTTCACCCAAGCTAGTGATACCTGGTTACGGCCCTTTGGTAACTAGTTTTCTTGTTTATGGTAGAAGTAACCACAAAAGCTCAAGAAAAATCCTAGGTCTCAGAGGAGTTTGGAAGCCTCGAAGTACCTTCAGAATACTTAGACCCTTAGGTACCCTAAGGACCCCTTTAGGCCTCCCTTTGAACCTTCTATCAAAATTGAAAAATTTTAGCCATCATAATTGTTGTGATGCATCACTATAGTTGTAAACACTCGGATACATTTTCATGGCATTGGTGATGCGTCGCCAATACTTGTGATGGCCAAAATTTTTCAGTTTTGCTGCTATGACCTTTAAAGACTTACCAAGCATACCAAACATGCTTGGATGGCCAACAAACATCACATACCTATAAAACATGTTGCAAAGACCACAACCAACTATCACAAGCTTAGCTATGCTTTATTACAACATCATTCCATTCTACACAAAACTAATAGTCCACCATGATCAACTATGCCCTTTAACTAATGCTATTGTTAAAACTACTTGAGTTCATCAAGCAAACACGCCAATAGCATTAATCAAGCTTGAAAACAGAACTCACTTACCTTAAATCCAACTCACAACCAAGAATTAATCAACCTTCCCTCAAGAATGAAAGTTCCATACAGTTCTTCCTACTTCCAGGAAACCAAAGGCACAAAACAGACAATTACTAACTTCTAATCAAAACCCAAGCTCCCAATGAACTAATAAATAATAATTCATGAAGAAATCACAAGTTACCTTGCACTAAAAATAGGGGATGGTGGGAAACATGGTTCCAAGCTCCAAAAACATGAAATTTTTCTTGGAACAAGCTTTTTATAGCATAAGTACCCTTGGTAGCTTTAATTTTCACCAAAACCTTGTGATTTTGAGCTAGAATTCTTGATGAAATCAAGAGTGGAAGGATGAACTCAGGTTTGGGTGACAAATGGAAGCCTCCCTTGGCTTTTCCAAGCTTTATAATCTTGGAAACCAACAAGCCATCAAAGTATTGAAAAGGGTGCAAAATGCCCTTTTCCTTTAGGCAACCATAGTCAAACTTTGTCAAATCTTGTTTATTTAAACTGAACATGGGTTAAAAGTAAAAGTTAGGTTTTCAAAACTCATTTTAACACTCGGGACTCAGCCTGACCCTTCAAAATGAAAAATTATCATTTTTCCCCTAAACTTCATTTAGTGCCTTAACCATCTCAGAACTTAATCAACTTTACGAAACTCACCTATTCTTACTATGTAAACTCGAAATAAGGTTCCAAATAAGTTTCAAATAATTTACCCTCCACAAAGGAGCTCTCAGCTAAGAGAGCCATAACATTCTCCCCTTCTTCTGCAATTTGGTCCCCCAAATTTCACTGCAATTGAGGAAAAACAATAGGATATTTTTTCAGCACATCCTGCTTCATCTCCCACGTAGCTTCTTCTTAACTATGGTTTGACCAAAGGATTTTAACCATTGGAATCGACATGGTTTGAAGTTTCTTGACTTGCCTATCAAGTATCTAAATAGCTTTCTCTTCGTAGGTTAAGTCTTCTAGGATGGGTACCATTGAAGGATTAACTACTTGTCCTGGATCCATTGTGAATTTCCTTAGAAGACTATTATGAAACACGTTATGCACATGGGACAAGTTGGGTAGTAACGTTAATTGATATGCAAATTTCCCTACTTTCTCCATGATCTCATAGGGTCCAATGTACTTGGGTGCCAACTTTCCCCTCTGCCTAAACTAGCTAACTCCTTTCATAAGAGACACTTTGAGAAGTACTTTATCCCCAACTTCAAAGCTCAAATCTTTTTTCCTCAGATTGGCATACTTAGTCTGTCAGTCATGAGTTGCTCTAATCCTTTTTTGAATTAACTTAATCTTATCTATGGTGTCAGCTATACTCTTAGAACTGATGACTACCCTATCTGAAGAGTCCACCCAACAATTAGGCGTCTTGCAATTACCTACCATACAATGCCTCGTATGGTGCCATACCTGTAACAGTTTGGTGACTATTATTATAAGGAAATTTGATAAGTGGTAAGTGCTGATCCTAATCACCTCTGAAGTCAATAGCACACATATGCAACATATCCTACAAAGTCTAAATCACTACTTCAGACTATTCATCAATCTGAGGATGAAAGGCAACACTAAGACTAACCTTACTTCCCAATGATTCCTAGAAAGTATTCCAAACTCGTGTCAAAACCATGGTCTCTATCAGATAGATATAATCTGATCTAGTATACATGCAACCTTACAATTTCCTTAACATACAACTGAGCTAATCTTTCCAAGGTTGAAGTAATCTTTTATGGGTATAAAGTGTGCCAATTTAGTTAACTTATCAACCACCACCCATATAGCATCATCTTGACTCAAGGTATTTGGTAACCCTACTAGGAAATCCATGGTAATGGACCCTTAATTCCTGTCTAGAATAGGTATATTCTGAAGTGTGCCTGCTAGCTTCTGGTGCTCAACTTTAACCGTTTGGCATGCCAAACATTTAGCCACATGTCCTACTACATCCCTTTTAGGTCTCGAGCACCAGAAATGTGTCTCTAGGTCATAGTACATCTTACTAACACCAGGATGAACACTAAACCTACTACTATGTGCCTCTTGTAGGACTTACTTCCTAAGTCCCTCAACATTTGGCACATAGTGTCGATCTCCATGGTGTAGTATTCCATCTTTTTATTGGAACTCCTTCCTCACAGCACCAAGTCTTTCTTCTCCTAAAATTTTCTTCAACAACGGATCTTTGCCTTGAGCATCTCTAACTTTAGCTAACTTGGTTGACTGTATCTCCAATGCGTAAACTAAAGACCTTTCTTGGTTTTTCCAAAACTCATGCAAAGCTGATAAACAATCTCCCAACATTTCCCCTGAACAACCTATAGCCTGATCCTTAGATAAGATCACTCAAGTGTACTTCATACTTCTGGCATTACGTTTCCCTTGCCTACATAGTACTCAATCGAGCAATCATAATTCTTTATGTACTTGATCCATTGCCATTACCTCATATTTAAATCCTTTTGTGTGAATAGATATTTCAAACTCTTATGGTTGGTGAAAATCTTGAATGACCTCCCTATCAAGTAATGTCTCCAAAGCTTAAGAGTGAAGACTACCACCACTAGCTTAAAGTCATGAACTAGATAATTCAACTCATTAGGCCTCAATTGCCTTAACCATAGGTGATCACCTGGTTTTCTTGCATCAATACACATCCCAAAATTAGAACTCAAAGCACTTGTAAACACTGTAAATGCCTTCTTTGGGTCTGGCAAGATGAGTATCGAGGTGCTCATGAACCTCTTCTTTAATTCCAAGTAAGCCTTCTTACATTTTGCTGTCCAGTTAAATTTTTTAGCTTTCTTAGTCAAGGCTGTCAATAGTGTCGCTGTCATAGAGAATTTCTCTATGAACCTCCTATAGTAGCCTGCCAAGCCCAAGAAGCTTTGTATCTTTGTAACTGTACTTGGCCTCTTCCACTGACTATCGCCTGAACCTTCTTAGGGTCAATTGACAACCCTTGGGAACTAATGATGTGTCCCAAAAACTATATCCTCTAAGACCAAAAATCATACTTAGATAACTTTGCATAATACTGATTATCCTTTAGTACTTATAAATCCGTTCTAAGGTGCTGCTCATGCTCTTGGGTAGACTATGAGTATACCAATATAGCATCAATGAAAACTTAAACAAACCGATCCAAGAATGGCCTGAAGATTCTATTTATGGATTCCATGAACACTGCCGGGGTGTTGGTCACACCAAACGGTATAATTGTACACTCGTAGTGGCCGTACCTTGTCCTGAAGGCAGTTTTCGGGGTATCTTCCTGCTTAACTCTAATCTGGAAGCATCTAGACCTAAGGTCAATCCTAGAAAACACTTTCACACCTCTAAGCCTATCAAACAAGTCATCAATTCAAGGAAGTGAATACTTGTTCTTGACTATCACTACCTTCAACTTTCTATAGTCGATCCATAGTCTCAAAGTTCCACCATTTTTCTTCACAAATAACACTGAGGCTTCCCACGGTGATACATTAGGCCTTATAAAGCCTTTCTTTAACACTTCCTCCAAATACTTCTTTAACTCATCCATCTCAGGAGCTGACATTCGGTAAGGTGGTAACAAAATAGGTTCCACTTTAGGCTGGAGGTGGATAGAAAACTCAGTGTCCCTCTTGGGTGGTAACCCAGGTAAGTCCACTAGAAACACTTTAGGAAACTGATTAGCTATAGGAGTTTCCTAAAGTTCTTAAGGAAACTGATTGGCTATAGGGATTTCCTAAAGTTCTTACTCTATGGCCACCCCGTTCAAAAAATAATATTCCTCATTGTTGACTTTGGGGATGGTATCCATAAGTGTAAGGTGTAAACTCTTAACACTGAATGCTAACCCTCCTGTGCAAGTAACTCTAGCTCCTTGAGAATTAGTAAGGTTGACTGAGTGATTAGCACAATCAATTTGCACCTTGTTCTTGCTTAGCCAATCTATTCCTAGTACTAGGTCATAACACCTCAATTCTATTACCCATAATTCACAAGAGAATCATGGTTGCCTAACTACAAAGGATACTTAGTAACCAATTCATTGGTCACATTAAAACTCCCCCTTGCAGTATTGATGAGTCTAAACTCATTTGAGATTTCTTGTTGTAATTTAAGTTTATCTACTAAGGCAGATGATATCACCAAAAGAGTAGCTCCAGTATGAGAAAGTTCTCTAGTACTACTTTTCTTGAAAGTAAAGTTACCTCGAATGGTGACTGGTTCTTTGGTCACTTGATTAGCCACGGTAAAGACCTTCAACTCAATTGCTACTATAGCCACGCCAGGTCAACTTTCTTTAGCATGGGGTGCAAGGTGTGGATTTCTAAGCAGACCTGGCAAAGGTTAAGTCTATGGGCATTCCTTCACCTAATGACCACTTCTACCACAAATGTTGCAAATATCAATTCCCAATGTGCATGGCTTTGTGCCATGAAACTATCTACATTTAGGGGACAAACCCACTTTCCTTCTCTTGAAGAGACCATGACCCTTGATAGTCCTTCCTATCATCGGCCGGTCCCTAGCACTCTTTCCTAGGTTGGCTGCTCCAACCTTTACCTTCTTGCTTAGTGCCTTGAAATTTTTAATTTCAGTTTCTAAAGCCAATGCCTTCTGGACCACTTGGTGATAGCTCTGGATGTCCACTGTCACATATATCTTTGAAGCACGAGCTTAAGGCCTTGGAAAAACTTATTGGCCATATAGGAGCATACCATATGACCAAATTGTAGCATTGCTCATACTCTTTGATTGACATCTCTACCAAAACAAGGTTCTCAAACTGAACCCCCTCTTATCCTATCCAGCTTCCCTGATATACTCTTGTTGAAACTTTCTCTTAAAGTCTGACCACTTGAGCACCCTTTTCTTGTGCTCTGGTCTAGTACCATTACTTTCCCTCAACATTTCCATCACATTATCCCACCAAAGACTAGGCCTCACTCTAAAAAAGAAATGTACTAAGGCTATCCTCTACTTTGATTCATAGCCTCCATATGAGAAGAGTTAATTCATCCTAGATAACCAATCCTTAGCTTGATCAAGATCACCTAACCCATCAAAATTTTGTGGGTCAACAATATTGAAGTTCTTAAGGAGCCTCATCTGATGTGGGGTTTTTCCCCTCCTTAGAGACTCCATAACTTCTTTCTCCTCCTCATACTCATAAGCATGTTCACTTCTCTGATTAGCCCTAGCCACTTGTCGTTGCTCAACATGCCTCTCTTGACTTTGGGATGGTTCATTCCCTTGGTCAGTTTCCTCTTGGAAAACTTCTCGATTCTCATGATCTTGAAACAACTCATTTATGATAGTAGTCATGCCTTGTGCCACTTGTGTCATATTCTAAGTTAACACCTGAAGCACCCTGGATATCTCATCAAACCTTACCACAATTGGATCACTAGAACCTTTACCAAGTTCCCTTGCTCCCTTCGAAGCTCCTGACCTAATGTCAACCATAGTAACCTATAACCAAAACTAGACAACATTCGCCAGATGTTGGTTAGTACTAATGATCCTAGCACATGCACTTTAACTAGATGCCAGTCTTAGCCTCCAATATATATGAATTTAGCTCTAAGCTCTTATACCAAAAATTGAGATGGCCGTCCATGGCCTTACCTAGGAAGCCTGTTAGAACTAGTCTCACAGTAGTTGCAATTGGCTAGTTGTATATGTGCATGAATTAAAACTTTGTGAAACTAGTTGATTGTTGGTTAACCTAGAATATACAAAATGCATGCTCTTTATGCTTTGACTGTAATGAATGGAAACTATAAAAACATTCAGTTGGCCAAGATACTTTTCATAGAGAATAAATTCAAATAGCCCAAGCATGCAAAATCAACATTTGTATGATTAATACTACACGTAATAATCGTGTGAGAGCATTTAACAAAAAGTAGACTAATGCTATTCACCCAAGAGCAACCTTAGAGTCTAGGACTCCATCATAGATAAAGGAAGGGACTAGGAGTATTATATATACAACCTCAACTGAGATTTTTTCAAACTAACTCCCACCTTGGTGGTAAGTCCTAGTGGTAAATGACCAAAGTAATCGAAGTAGACTAGAATCATAAAGATTCTCAAGTGACATACCTACAACAACAAACTACCATGACAACCCTCAGTGGTTATCTGGGCCAAGAATGTCAAAATCTACATAACATAACTAGGGAATAAGAATTCAAGAACTCTCAGTAAGGGTCTTCACTTCAACTATAAGAAAAATTACTAAGCACAACACATATATGAACATATGTAATTTGCTATGAGTTCATACAGCCTGAAGCTAGACTTATGTGCATATCTCTCAGTCTCTTAGGACTTTTCCTCTTCATAGTTTGTGAACTACAATGTAGAGCCTTGCCTACTAGCAAGCATAGCTTGCTAGCCTAACTAGTGATAAATCACTAGTTGAAACTCCCTTATGTTGTATAGGGGCACTATGGTAGGACTATTGTAGACTATGCTGTAAAGACCTACTAGCTGCATAAAGGTTCCACATCGTAGCCACATGCCCAACGGCACGACTAGGTCATTGATGGTATGAAACCTCTCACCCAAGTTAGTGATACCTAGTTGTGACTGTTTGTTAACTAGTTTTCTTGTTTATGTTAGAAGTAAACCCAAAATCTCAAGAAAACCCCTAGGTCTCGGAGGACTTATGGAAGCTTTGGAGTACCCTTTGAATACTTAGACCCTTAAATACCCAAAGGACCCCGTTAAGCCTCCCCTCGAACCTTTTAACAAAATTGAAAAATTTTAGCCATCATAATTGTTGTGACGCATCGCAACAATTGCAAACACTTAAATCGTCGCCAATACCTGTGATGCCCAAAATTTTTCAATTTTTCTATTATGACCTTTGAAGACTTACCAAGCATACCAAATGTGCTTGAATGGCCTCTAAACTTTTCATGCCTATAAAATATGTTACAAAGATGACAACCAACTATCACAAGCCTAACTATGTTGCATTACAACAATATTCCAATAAGAACAAAACTAATAGTGCACCATGATCAACTATGTGCTCTTTATAATGCTATGTCAAAAGTGCTTAAGTGTATCCAGCCAAAAGCACTCCAATAGCATTTATCAAGCTTGAAAATGAAACTCCCTTACCCTAACTCAACTCACAAGCAAGAATCAATCAACTTTTTCTCAAGAATCAAAGTTCCATGATGTTCTTCCTAGTTTAAGAAACCAAAGGCACAAAACACACATGTACTAACTTCTATTCTAAATCAAAGCTACCAATCAACTAATAAACAAGAAGCCACGTAGAAATCACAAGTTACCCTACATCAAAAATAGGAGATGGTGGGAAACATGGTTCCAAGCTCAAAAACCATGAAATTCTTCTTGGAACAAGCTTTCCATAACATAAGCACCCCTGGTAGCTTCAATTTTCACCAAAACCTTGTGATTTTGAGCTAGAATTCTTGATGAAATCAAGAGAGGAAGGATGAACTCGGGTTTGGCTGAGAAATGGCAGCCTCCCTTTACTTTACAAAGCTTTATAAGCTTCAAAATGAACAAGCCATCAAAGTGTTTAAAAAGTCACAAAATGCCCCCATTGCTTTAGGCAACCATAGTCAAACCTGGTCAAATATTGTTTGTTTAAACCAAACCTGGGTTAAAAGTAAAAGTTAGGTTTTCAAAACTCATGTTTAACACTCACGACGCGGAATGACCCTATAGAATGCAAAATTACCATTTTACCCCCAAACTTTATTTAGTGCCTTAACATTCTCGGAACTTCGTGAACTTTGCAAACTCACCTGTTATTGCTATGTGAACTTGAAATAAGGTTTAAACAAAGTTTCACATACTTTACCTTCCTAAAATGAGCTTCTAGCTAGGAGAGCCATAACATGTATGGCCACAAACTTATCATGCACAGCCTTATAGCCTACACCATTAACACTTATAGCTTTTCATGTAAATTTCACATCTTTTACAGACCACTGGCCTACCATCAAATTTGCATATGTTGCTATCATCTTTCCTTTCTCTCTCATTATAGAAAGTCCTGGACAAAATCATAGCTTTATTACCACCCTGTCATGCCCAAAACTACCCCTGGCCTATGCACTTTTAACATTCTCATAAGTTATTTCTTCAATATGGTAAATATAGCTTGACAATCTAAAAGCATGACTTCCAAAATTTTTAACCAATCAAATATGAAACCGAGATTTTAATACTAGAAAGATGACAAAGAGTCAACTTTGATTATTAAAACAATTATTCATGTTCAATCACAACATCTCAATTTTTCAGCCTATGGTGTGACCCAAGTTACAAGCTATCATAGTAGGATGTAGGACTTAGAAGTCCTTCATCAAGGACATGATGTTCAAGGAAACAACCTAAAGAGAGAAATCCTTTCAACTCCAAGTAGACAATGATGACAGTACTAGTAGCTACATAAACTACAAGGTAAACATAAGAAGGGTGAGTTTCTAATGAAACTCAGTAAGAGACATTAACAACTCTAAAGTCTAAATTCAATTTAATAGCAAATATTGCCTTAGCTTTAAGCCAAATTTACCTACATCCAAAGGGAAACACAGAAAACACAAGGATATATATATATATATATTAACAAAATAAATACACAAATAACCTACAGGGGTCAGCACATCCATCCAATCACTAATCAGAGAAGCACACAAACACATACACCACAACAACAGCCACACTAAGTAGCCAAGAGGGCTTAGCAAGCATTTGCTTAATCCACATTGATTTCATTAACCTTATTAACCTTATTAACCTTATTATCGACATTATAACTAAACCTAAAGCATAAGGCCCCAAACTTTGAATTTGGGTCGGCCTAACCCAAAAGCAGAATCCTAATGCTTTCCCTAACATAGCTAGCTAGCAAATTACATAGACACTCTAAGGTGTCCATGTAATCACAGGCACACCCGGTCTATTCCTAGCCCTTACAACTCTTAGGTTTATTTGACATAATGTCATCACCTAAGACCTACCAATTTCACTAGAACCATAAGACCAACTTCTAATTCTAGATGAAAGTCCTACATAATGGATTCTTACATACAGCCATTGGGCTTACTTCTCTTTACCGTTTCACATACAGCTATTTCATCTAGCATAATAACCAATATATTACAGCCATTTGGCCTAACCATTGCATCTTTAGTTAGCCAAGAATGTTGATATCTAGCATCCATTGAAAGTTGTGGCAATGAAAGCCTTAAACAAAACTAAACGTATGAGTTGTAGAAGTTGTCCCTTACGTTGTTTTATGGTTCAAGTGTAGGCTTGATTAGTTACTGCCTGGGCACATTGCTCTGCCATGTTGTGGAGGACAATAATGCTTGCCAATCAATTCAAGTTCCAATTGAAACAACAACACTTAACCAACAATTTCTAGGTCTTATTTTCCTTCCCCGTGACAAAAAATTATGGCATTTCTACTAATTTAGCCATGCTTAATGATCAAGGAATTATTTACCATAAAATCAAACCATGCATAAAGAATCGTGAGCAATCTCCCCATAATCCATTGAAATCTACCTTTCTTTTCCTTCACCAAGCTTATTTCAGACCAAATTCTGCGTCTCTTTATGTTTTCATTCAACAACAATGCTAAAACTCATACAGAGCAATCATATCTGCCTAACGCGTAAACTTTTTCTTGCACTAATGGGGTACAATTCCAAGGTTAGGATTTGATCCCTTTTGCACGCTTCAATTTAGCCCTTAGTCTTTCACTTTTGTCAATAAACATGGGGAATAATGTAGCCAATTTCTCCTCAATTGTTCAATTGAGTCCCTTCGTTAAATACCAAGACTAATTATGCCCTTAAAGCCTCACAATTTTTGTAACTTAGTCCTTCACAAATTCCAATCAATAGGCAAAATTCTCACTTCCTTTGCAATTCAGTCATTGAGACAAAATCCTTAAACTATTAAGTCCTTTACTTTACAAATAAGTCACTAGGTAAATACTCTTTTCACCTAGACCTTTTCAATGAAACTTGTTGTACAAGTTATTATTTTCAAGAACATAATCAGTCTAGGGCCTAACTAAAGGGGATGACATGACAAGCTATCCCTACGTCTCCCCATTTTGAAAACATTGGGTACCCATTCCTTCCATTTTCATTTTAGAGGGCCTTGTCAACATTGAAATGGACTTTAGCCCATTATGTTGTAAAGCACAATGAAAACAAAGGAACAGGCCTTTAATGAAAAGGCCATAATAAGAGGGCCATAGTATGCTCACCTAATAGATTGATCGTTGGAGATGGAGAGTATGATAGGAAAGGGTGCCCCTAATCATGAAAAGAAGGACAGATTATGGAAGCTTTCCTTCCAAGAACACTAAGAGGAAAACCCTATGTAAGGCCTTGAAAAATATGACAAGGTATGTTCTATTACTATTCTACAACTTTGGTTAACCATTCTCCTCTATCATAGGCCATTACTAACTTAAGCATTGAAAGGTTTTCCACTGGCACACAATCCCTGGGTCTTTTAATGTTGCCTTTTGTTGTAGGTTACACATTTTAAAGGTCTTGTATATGCCACTTGATAGTTTATATATCACCATTGAACCTTGGTCATTAATATCCCTTTTGTCCTTAGTTTTTGGGGTTTTTTTGTTCAAAAATCATAAAGGCTACTCTATAAAGGTAAGGTCAACTTTTGGGTTTTATCCTTATGATTGGAAAATCTGAATTGTACTAGAAACAAACTTTTTGAGCATGCTGGAAAGAAACACATTGTGCACTAGAATAGGTATTGTGGTAAAGCAAGTCTATGTGCTACTTTACCAATCTTTTCCAACACTTGAAAGAGGGCAATGTACATGGTTTTGCCAAATTTAAATACTTTTTTAATAGAAGATATCTTTAGTAAAATTTTATCTGCCACTGTAATTTTTTCTTGCTTTCTCTGGTAATCTGCATATCCCTTTTGTCTATTATTGGGAGCCTTTTTGTTTCATAAATTTTCTTGATTTTAGTTGTTGACTTTTCAATGATCTGAGGTCTAACTTTAGTTTGTTTGCTGGATTATACAAGTGCTGTGGTATTGAACAATGTCTACTATCGAAGGATTTATATGAACGTAATCTCAAGGTAACATAATGACTTTTGTTTTAAATGAATTCTATGAAAAAAAATTTCCTATCTTATTCACAAGGAAAATTTGATGCATGGCTTGTAAGTAGATACTCTAAAATTGGAATCACACTCTCAGTTTCACAATCTATTTAGGGGTGATAAGCTGAACTAAGGTTGACATTAGTCCTACGTACATTCTGAAATGCATTTCAGAACTTCAAAATTGTTACCACCTCATAAAAATGGGAGAATTACAAAGTGTGGCATAATGGTCAAGAAACATTATGTTGTGTAATTCTTACCATAGTGATTGAAGTGTGAGAGGTAAAAGGCATGATCAACAGCTCCTTAAAAGTGTCTTAAGTTGGTAACTTGGCCCCTAAGAAAAAGCTTAGGGATTGCTTGTTTGTCAAGCAACCTATGGACTTTTTTGTAAGGTTTTGGAAATTCAGGTGCTCAATTGCAAAACTCTCAAGAAAGAGCTTTGGAAAGTTATAGGAAGGATATGAATGGTATGAAAGTCCTATTGGAGGACCAAATTGCTTATGGAAGACAAGTTTGAAGAAAGAAAACACAAAAGGCATTAATGACCTATGTGTCCTAGTGTATGCCTTTGGATGTCGAGGCTTTTGACTTAAATCAAATGGTGAAATTGTAAGGTTATCCTACAAAAGGAGAGGTGACTATGGCATAGTGAGGAAGTCAAATGTGGGCCAAGAAATTAAGACTAAAAACCATGGTTTTGTAGCAAGGAAAATGACTTAAAGAATGGTTAAGGCTATTAAGGATTTTTGGTGCTCTAAAGCCCATTTAAGTAGTCATTTCCTTCTTTTCTTCTCCCATATTCAAGCCATACTAGCCACCACTCAATTCCATAGCTCCTCAATAGCCAGCATACCTCCAAGCTCATAATTAGTTGCAATTGAAAATAAGAAAGAGCAATTGGAAGCTTATTGGTGCTATTGTTTGGGTGCACCTAGGATCAAGCTCAAATTTTGGCCTACCCACAAGGTAAGGAATTCTCTTGCTCTCATGAACTGTTTACTGTATTATTCAAACATCCAAGGAGCTAGGGCTAACTTCAGAAGAGAGCCAAGTGCTTGATGAGCCAAGCCTAATGAGGGGAGTGCACTTAGTGCAGGTTTTGTGACCTAGTGTGAAGTGCACAGTGATGGTAGTGAATTTAAGGGTTCTAGAGCCCAAAGTTAGTGCTAACTAGTGGTAAAACTCTCTTAAGACCATGCTTATGCTTTCGAAGGGCTGCAATAGTGGTTTGTATATGTTTATTGCATGTTTTATGGAGTAACCAATGATATTTGTTGCTACCACATACATGTGTTTGCTGTTTGTGTTTGGATGCTGCATTGGATTGCTGCATGTTGGATATATGCATTGTATTTTTCATGTTTTAGTGTCATTGGATGTAGGTGATAATGGGGGTTACATTTGTTATGACTTTCCTAGCAGGAAACTCAACTGAGGGAGATAAATTAATTTAATTCCTAGTTTATTACCTTATCTCAAGTTAACTAGGCAAGGATTAGTAACTTGGACAAATTTAACTAAGTTCCGATGAGTTTATGGCACCAAAAGAAGATGGGGGGCAAAGTGGTAATTTTGCATCACGAGTTATCAAGCTGAGATTGGAAGCATAAACCTTGCTTAAAACCCAAATATTTTCTTAAGTGTTAAAGATTTAACCAAAGTTTGACTTGGGTTACTATTTAGGCTAGGGGCATTTTGTAGCTTTTTAAAAAGTTTGAGGGCTAAGGGCGGAAAGCTTGGTTTTTTAAGCTTGGTAAAGCTCATGTGGCAGCCACTGTTGATCCTCTTCCTCCCATTTCCGAGTTGCACTTTGCCCCTACCATTTCTACTTGAATTCTTGCTCAAAATCAAATGTTCTTGAGGGAATTTGAAGGCCCAAGGTGTATATAAGCTTTGGGCAACTTGTTTGAAGCTTATTTCTTGGTTTTGGAAATGTTATCCATGTTTTCCAGCTGGTTTCTTGTTTTTGGCGAAAAGTAACCTTGAATTCTTTCTTGTTTCATGTTTGTTTGTTGATTTCAAGCTTGGGTTTTGGTTAATAGTTGATAATTTGGTGCCATTTGGCTTGGATTGCTGGAACCTAGGTTAAACTTTGAGGAGCTTTGTTCCTGTTGAATGGTTGGATAATCCTTGCTTGGTAGATGAAATTGAGGTACGAGATTTATGGTTTTAAGCTAGATTAATGCTATTGGAGTGTCATTGCTTGATTAATTCAAGTAATTTTGGCAATAGCATTAGTTAGTGGGCAAGTTGAATTATGGTGGACTAGGCTTGAATTTGAGGTTGGGATGATGTTTTAATGCATCATAGTTGTGTTGTGATGGTGTATTTATGGCCTATGAAAGTTGTTTTATAGGTTCATGATGAGTTTAAGCATCTATTGTATGCCTTAAACTCATAGGAAGCCTCTAAATAGGCTTAAGCAGGTGTTTTCAAGATTCAGGACATGGGCTCCTGGCGCCCATGCGCGTCAGCACCTAGGTGCATTTTTCTGTCCATAAAGCAAGGTGCTCCTGGTGGCTCAGGTGCTCAGGTGCTCCTGGCACTTAGGCCCCAAAGACCCTCTCCTGGTGCTTTAGCCTAGAGGCCATTTTCAGCAAATTTCAGCATTTTCAAGTAAGATCCGTGGGAGGGCAAGGATGGTCGTAGGGGTGCCTAAAGGTTGAAATCATACAATGGCACTTCGAAACATCTAAAACCTCTCTCATGATCTAGGATTTTCTCATACTTTTGTGAATGGTAGTTATACCTCATGAGAAAACTAGTTCATAGGCCATAACAAATAAAACATTACATGAGGTGGAGCGTTTAGCACCATTGAGACCTTAGTTGCCCCTTTGGGTTCAAGGCCTCGAATAGGAAACCTTAGTACACCTAGTGGGTTCTTCAGGATCGAGGAAATATCAATCCTACCATAGTGCCCATGTACAACGTAAGAAAGTTTCAACTAGTGATGAACTTCACTAGTTAGGCTAGTAAGCAATGCTTGCTAGTAGACAAGGCATTGCCTTATAGTTCAAGGACTAGGTAAAGGACAACTCCGAAGGGACTAAAACATATGTGCATAGGTTTAGCCTCACGTTGTATGAGCTCATAGTAGATTACATATGATGATATATGTGTTGTCTTAGCATTTTTCTTCTAGGTGATGATCCCTTACTGAGAATTACAAATTCTCACCCCCTTATCTCATGTTGTGCAGATTCTGACTGTGTTGAGCCCGATAACCGCTGAGGGTTGTCATGGTAGTATTTTGTTATAGGAATATTGTTGTGGGAATCTTTATGATTCTAGTTTTCTTAGTTACTTTTTGCTGAAGTAACAGTACTAACTATAGTATTTTCTTGGCCGCAGCGGCTAGCAGCATGTGGATAGTCTTTTGCAACTCGCCACTGGGACCCATCTCCAAGGTGGGAGTTAGTTGGGAGGTTCTCAGTAGAGGCTTGTATATGTTTATGCCTAGCTGCCTCCTGTATCTATGTTTGGAGCTTTAGACTTTAGGGTTGCTCTTAGGTAAGGGACATTAGACTACTTTTTTTGAATGCCCTCACACGATTAATTTTGTGTAGTATGTCAATACAAATGTTGATTTTGTATTCTTTGACTATTTAAGCTTCTTTTCTATGAAAATACTTGGCCAAATGAATGTTCTTATGATTTCTTTTTGGTTAAGTCAAAGCACAAAGAGCATGCATCCTGCATATTCTAGGTTAATCAACTAGTATCATGGAGTTTTAATCTATACACATATATAACTGGCCAATTGCAACCACCGTGACACTCATTCTCACAAGCTTCCTAGGCAAGGCTGAGGGCGCCCATGTCAGTTTGGTATTAGAGCACAATTCATAGAGATTGGAGGCTAGGACTGAGATCTAGGTTAATGTCCATGTGCTAGGATAGTTAGTACTAAACAGCACTTGTGGAATGTCCGATTGTGGTTGACACAAGTTCAGGAGCTTCGAGAACAGCTAGGGAACTTAGTGAAGGTTCTAGTGATCCGATTATGGCAAGGTTGGATGAGATATCCAATGTGCTTCAAGGAATGACACAGACCTTGGTACAAATGGCACAAGGCATGAGCACCAACCTTAAGTAATTATTTTTGGACCAAGAAAATGGAGGAGCTGTTCAGGAAGGAAATGACCAAGGGAATGACCCATCCTAAGGTCAACAGAGGCATGCTGACCACTAATAAATGTCTAAAGTCTTATGAGAGGCATGACCGTGCTTATGAGTATGAAGAGGACTAAGAAGTTATGGAGGCTCCAAGTAGCGAAAAAACTCCACATCAAATGAGATTGCTCGAGAACTTCAAGTTGGTTGACCCACCAAACTTTGATGGGTTAGGCGACCTTGACAAGGCAGAGGATTGGTTGAATAGGATGAATCAACTCTTTAATTATCGAGGTTATGAGTCAAAGCAGAGAATGGCCTTAGTACTTTTCTTTTTGAAAGGGAGGGCTAGCTTATGGTAGGATGACGTTCTAGAAATGTTAAAGGAAAACAATGGCACTTGACCAGAGCACGAGAAAAAGGTGCTGAAGTGGTTAGACTTTGAGAGGAAGTTTCGATAGGAATATATTAGTGAAGCTGCGCAAGATCAGAGGAGGATTCAATTTGAAATCCTGGTTCAAGGAGAGATGTTTGTAAGGGAGTATTAGCGACACTACAATTTGCTCATTCGGTATGCTCTATATATGGCTGGAAATGATGAGCTCAACGCTAAGAAATTCCTCCAATGCCTTAAGCTTGTGCTTTAGAGATGCATGGCAATGGTGGACAATCAGAGCTATCACCAAATGGTTAAAAATGCATTAGCTCTTAAGAGGGAGTTTGAAGAATCCAGGATTCAAAGTAAGAAGGTGGAGGTGGGGCCATCCAACCTAGGAAAAAGTGCTAGAAAACGTCCAATGGAAGGAAAGGTGGTCGACACTCAATGGTCAGCCAAGAGGAAGAAAAGGGGCTTATGCCCCAGATGTAGGAGATTTCATGGCTCTGAGCCATGTACTTTGGGAACTAACATTTGCAACAATTGTGGATAGAGTGGTCATTGGGCAAAGGAATGCCCACGGGCTCGACCTTTACTGGGTCCACTAGGAATTTGCCCCTTGCACCACTTACTGTAGGAAATTGACCTAATGTGGCCTAGCAGCAGTTAAGCCAAGGGTTCTCACCTTGGCTAGTCAAGTGAACAAAGAACCAGCTGCCAAGTGAGGTAACTTTACATTTCAGAATGGCAGCATTAGAGTACTATTTGATCTTGGTGCTACTCTTTCTGTGATATTGTTTGCCTTGGTAGATAGGTTGAAATTGCAGTGTGATATCTCCAATGAGTTGAAACTCATTAGAACTACAGGGATGAGTTTTATTATGACCAACGAGTTGGTTACTAGGTATCTCTTGCAGCTAGGCAACCATGACTTTGCTTGTGAATTATGGGTTATAAAACTAAGGTCATATGACCTAGTGTTGGGAATGGATTGGCTAAGTAAGCATAAAGCACAAATTAATTGTTCTAATCACTCAGTCAATGTTACCAATGCTAAGGGAGCTAAAGTGATACGATCATGGAAGGCACAACCAAGGATGGCAAGGATCCAATGAAGATAACTAGTGGACCATTGACAAGAAAGAAGGATAGGGAGCTCACTAGTGCACTTGAAGCTTTTGTCTCAAGCTTTTTCATGGAGAATGGGCTTGGAATTTCACAAGGAGCTGCTGGAACATGCAAGGAATCATATGGAGATGATGGTCAAGCTTCGATTTTGATAGATTGGCGATGTTGCGGTATAAAAATCATATCTTGATCTAAACAGATCAAAACTAAGTGATTCTTGATTCATTGGAAAGCTAACATCTGGAGCTACAAATCATATGCATACCATGAAAACCCAACTTGCACGTTAAAGGGGTCTAATTTAGCTTCAAAGTTGTGATTTACGAGTCATCACTGGTTTAGAAGCAGTTGTGGTATTTTGGACATATCTTTGGCTTTAGATGTCTGTTTTGTGTGATTTAGGTGTTTTTTTGAAGCTAAGAAAGAGGTCTACAACTTTCATGCTTTGTATTTTGAGAAATCATGGCTGTATCAAGGTTGAATTTCAGCTTGAAGTTGAAGACACAAGCAAGAACCACCTGAGAAGACTATTTTGGGGTTTTTATGGCCAATCTAACGTATTTTATTTTATTGTCCTATTTATTTACATTATTTAGGATGTTATTTAGGCCATGGAAGTGATTTAGGTCACTTAGGATAAATGGAATTCGCTGCACACCTTAAACATGTGTTAAAAGGGTGTAGGAATCCTAGTTTGACTAGGTTTTCTTGAGTATAACTAGGTTTCCTAGGTGACTTGGGCTGCGAATTTTGCTAAGCCTTTTACCCTAGTTTAGGCCTATAAATAGGCACATATTCTGGTTGTAAAACACAGCCTTGACATGAAATAATATTGCTACTTAGGAGAGAATTTCTCATTGGTTCTTTGTGGACTACCTTGGTGCATAAGTGTTATTGTGTTCTTGGTGTTCTTATACTTCTCGTTTCTAGCCACAGGTTGATTAGGAGTGGGGGTCTTAAAATCCAGTCTCTTTGATGTCTTGTGGAGCTTGAAAAATATCTTGGGTGCATTTCATGGTCTTTATACCATTGGGGTTCACATCATAGAGTGACTTGCATAGGACGCTTAGCAACTAGTGCTAGAAGTTTACACTTCAGACTTATGGACTTCATCCCCATAGTCGGTGAAGAAGTGTATTATACCTTGAATGGGGTGGCCATAGAAGATGAACTTAAGGAAGCTCTTGTAGCCAATCAATTTCCTGAGGTGTTCCCAGTAGATTTGCCTGGGTTACCACCCAAGTGGGACACCAAGTTTTTCATTCACCTTCAGCCTGGAACAAGACTAATTTCAATACCTCCTTATCTAATGTTAGCTCCTGAGATGGATGAGCTGAAGAAGCAGTTAGAAGAATTTATAGAGAAAGGCTTTATAAGGCCTAGTGTATCACCGTGGGGAGCCCTGGTGTTGTTTGTAAAGAAGAAGGATGGAACTTTGAGACTATGCATCCATTATAGAAAGTTGAATGCAGTGACAGTAAAACATAAGTATTTGCTTCCTACGATCGATGACTTGTTTGATAGGCTGAGGGGAGCGAAGGTGTTCTCTAGGATTGACCTCCGGTCTGGATACTTCCAGATCAGAGTTAAGGAGGAAGATATCCTAAAGACTGCCTTCAGGACAAGATACGGGCACTACAAGTATAAAGCTATGTCATTTGGTGTGGCCAATGCCCCAGTAATATTCATGGAAGCCATGAATAGGATCTTCAGATTATTCATGGATTGGTTTGTTGAAGTCTTCATTGATGATATCTTGGTATACTCATAGTCTGCCTAGGAGCATCAGGAGCACCTTAGGACATTTTTACAAGTGTTGAAGGATAATCAATACTATGCAAAATTGTCCAAGTATGAGTTTTGGTCTAAAAGGATACAGTTTCTAGGGCACATCATTAGTCCCCAAGGGTTGTCGGTTGGCCCCAATAAGGTTCAAGCAGTAGTCAAGTGGAAGAGGCTGAGTACAGTTATAGAGGTATAAAGCTTATTGGGCTTGGCAGGCTACACAGGAGGTTCATAGAGAAATTCTTTGTGACAGAAACACCATTGACAACCTTGACCAAGAAAGCTCAAAAGTTTGATTGGACACCGAGGTGTGAGGAGGCTTATTTGGAGTGGAAGAAAAGATTGATGAGTGCACCAACATTCATCTTGCCAGACTTGAACAAGGCTTTTACAGTATACACTGATGCATCAGGTTATGGGTTGGGATATGTATTAATGCAGGAAAATTAGTTGATCGCCTATGGCTCAAGGTAGTTGAGGCTTAATGAGTTGAACTGCCTAGTTCATGACCTTAAGCTAGTGGTGGTAGTCTTTACTCTTAAGCTTTGGAGGCACTACTTGATGGGGAGATCATTCCATATTTTCACAGACCATAAGAGTTTAAAATACTTGTTCACTCCGAAGAAGCTGAACATGAAGCAATGTCGGTGGATTGAAATGATAAAAGATTATGATTACTCAATTGAGTATTGCACTAGGAAGGAAATGTGGTGGCAGATGCTCTTAGTCGGAAGTACATGGGAGTGGTCCTATCTAAGGATCAGGCTACAAGTTCCGTGGAAAAAAACATTAGGGGATTGTTTCTCCACCTTACATGAGTTTTGGCAAGATCAAGAAAAGTCCCTAGTCTACACTTTAGAGATTCAGTCAGCCTGGTTGGCTAAGGTCAAGGAGGCTCAGAATAAGGATACATTGTTGAAAAAGATTTCGGGTGAAGAGAAGTTTGGTACTGTAAGAAAGGAGTTGCAGTACATAGATGGAATACTACACCATGGAGATTGACTCCATGTGGCAAATGTAAATGGACTTAGGCAGCAAGTCTTACAGGAGGCACATAATAGTAGACTAAGTATTCATCCTGGTGTTAGTAAGATGTACCATGACTTAAGGACATGCTTCTGGTGGTCAGGACTCAAGAGGGATGTAGCTGGACATGTAGCTAAATGTTTGACATGTCAAACGGTAAAAGTTGAGCATCAGAAGCCGGTAGGTACTCTCCAAAGTTTGCCTCTCCCAGAAAGGAAGTAGGGACCCACCACAATTGATTTCCTAGTGGGGTTACCAAATACCCGAAATCAGCATGATGCAATATAGGTAGTGGTTGATTGGTTGACTAAATCAACACACTTCCTGCCCATAAAAATTACCTATACATTCTAAAGATTAGCTCAGTTGTGTATTAAGGAGATCATAAGGTTGCATGGCATACCAGATCGGATCATATCTGATAGGGATCCCTGTTTTGCATCAAGGTTTTTGAACGCTTTCCAAGAAGTGTTAGGAAGTAAGGTTAGTCTTAATATTGCCTTTCATCCTCAAACTGACTGGTAGTCTAAGAGAGTGATACAAACCTTGGAGGACATGTTACGTATGTGTGCCATAGACTTTAGAGGTGATTGGGATCAACATTTACCACTCATTGAGTTTGCTTACAATAACAGTCATCAAACTATTATAGGTATGGCACCATATGAGGCTTTGTATGGTAGGCGATGCATGACACCCCATTATTAGGCTAACCTTACAAATAGGGTAGTTGTTGGTCCTGAGATCGTAGCTAACACTATGGCTAAGATTAGATTAATCTAGAAATGGATTAGAGTTGAACGACCAGCAAACTAAGTATGCAAATTTGAGGAGATGAGATTTGAGTTTTGAAGTTGGTGATAAAGTACTTCTCAAAGTATCTCCTATGAAGGGAGTAGCCTGATTTGGGTAGAAGGGTAAGCTAGCCCCTACGTATATTGGACCCTATGGGATCTTGGAAAAAGTAGGGAAAGTTGCATATCGGTTGGCATTACCACCCAACTTGTCCTAAGTGCACAACGTGTTTTGCATTAGCCTTTTAAAGAAGTGCATATTTGATTCGGGACAAGTAGTTAACCAATCGGTGGTTTCCATACAGGAGAACTTGACCTATGAGGAGAGGCCGGTTAGGATCCTTAATAGGCAAGTTAAGAAACTCTAAACCAAGTGGATTCCAATGGTTAAGATCATTTGGTCAAACCATAGTGAAGAGGAAGCCACTTCGGAAACGGAGCAGGATATGTTGAAAAGGTATCCTAGTGAGTTTCCTTAGTTGCAGCGGAATTTGGAGGACCGAATTCCTGGAGGAGGGGAGAATGCTATGGCCCTCCCAGCAAAAAACTCAACGAAGGGAGGTAAATTAATTTAATTCCTTGTTTAATACCTTATCTCAAGTTAACTAGGCAAGGATTAGTTACTTGGCAAAGTTAACTAAGTTTTCAGTAGTTTATGGCACCAAAAGTGGGCAAAGGGAAAAATGCTAATTTTACATCCTGAGTTATCAGGCCAAGACCCAAGAGTCAAAAATATGTTTGCAAGCATAAACCTTACTTAAAACCCAAAGATTTGCTTAAGTGTTAAAGATTTGACCGAAGTTTGACTTGGGTTACTATTTAGGGAAGAGGGCTTTTTGTAGCTTTTTAAAAAGTTTAAGGGCTAAGAGGGGAAAGCTTGGCTTTTTAAGCTTGGTAAAGCTCAGGTGGCAGCCACTGTTGATCTTCTTCCTCCCATTCCCGAGTTGCACTTTGCCCCTACCATTTCTACTTGAGTTATTGCTCAAAATCAAGTGTCTTGAAGGAATTTAAGGCCCAAGGAGTATATAAGCTTTGGGCGACTTGTTTCAAGGTTATTTCTTGGTTTTGGAAGTGTTCTCCATGTTTTCTAGCTAGGTTCATATTTTTGGTGAGAGGTAACCTTGAATTCTTGCTTGTTTCATGTTTGTTTGTTGAATTCAAGCTTGGGTTTTGGTTATTATTTGATAATATGGTGCCAATTGGATTGGATTGCTTGGAACCTAGGTTAAACTTTGTGGTGCTTTGTTCTAGTTTAATGGTTGGCTAATCCTTGCTTGTTAGACGAAATTGAGATAAGGGATTTATGGTTTTAAGCTGGATTAATGCTATTGGAGTATAGTTGCTTGATGCATTCAAGTAGTTTTGGCAATAGCATTAGTTAGTGTGGAAGTTGAATTATGGTGGACTAGGCACGAATTTGAGGTTTGGATGATGTTTTAAGGCATCATAATTGTGTTGTGATGGTGTATTTGTGGCCTATGCAAGTTGTTTTATAGGGTCATGATGAGTTTAATCATCTATTGTATGCCTTAAACTCATAGGAAGCCTCCAAAGAGGCTTAGGCGGGTATTTTTTAGGTTTAGAACACAGGCCCCTGGCACCTAGGTACCACTCAGTGCCTCAGTGCCTAGGGTGCATTTTTCTATGCACAGAGCAGGGTGCTCTTGGCACCTAGGCCTCATGTGCTCCTGGTGCCTAGGCCCTAGAGGCCATTTTCAACAAATTTTAGCTTTTTCAAATGAGATCCGGGTGAGGGCAAGGATGGTCCTAGGGGTGCCTAAGGCTTAAAATCGTACAATGGCACTCTGGAACATCCAAAAACTCTCTCATGATCTAGGGTTTTCTCAAACTTTTATGAATGGTAGTTATACCTCATGAGAAAACTAGTTCATAGGCCACAACAAATACACCATTATAGGAGGTGGAACGTTTAGCACCATTGAGACCTTAGTTGCCCCTTTGGGTTTATGGCCTTGATGAGGAAACCTTAGTACACCTAGTGGGTTCTTCGGGACCTAGGAAATATCAATCCTACCATAGTGCCCTTGTACAACATAAGAAAGGTTCAATTAGTGATGAATTAATTAGGCTAGTAAACAATGCTTGCTAGTAGACAAGGCTTTGCCTTGTAGTTCAAGGACTAGGTAGAGGACAAGAAAGGACTAAAACATATGCGCATAGGTTTAGCCTCACACTGTATGAGCTCACAGCAGATTACATATGATGATATATGTGTTGTCCTTAACATTTTTCTTATAGGTGAACATTCTTGACTGAGAATTACGAATTCTCACTCCTTTATCTTATGTTGTGCAGATTCTGACCGTGATGAGCCCAATGACTATTGAGGGTTGTCGTGGTAGTCTTTTGTTGTAGGTATATTGTATGGGAATCTTTATGATTCTAGATTTATTAGTTACTTGTTGGTGAAGAAATAATACTAACTATAGTATTTTCTTGGCCATAGTAGCTAGCAGCAAGTGGATAGGCTTTTGTGACATGCCACTGGGACTCATCTCCAAGGTGGGAGTTAATTAAGAGGATCTCAGTATAGGCTTGTATATGTTTATGCCTAGTTGCCCCTATATCTATGTTTGGAGCTTTAGACTCTAGGGTTGCTTTTGGGTGAGGGACCTTAGACTACTTTTTGTGAATGCCCTCACACAGTTAATACATGTAATAATGTCAATACAATTGTTGATTTTTTATGTTTTGACTATTTGAGCTTCTTTTCTATGAAAATACTTGGCCAAGTGAATGTTTTTATGATTTCTTTTAGCTTAAGTCAAAGCACAAAGAGCATGCATCTTGCATATTCTAGGTTAATCAATTAGTATCATGGAGTTTTAATCCGCACATATATAACTAGCCAATTGCAACCACCGTGAGACTCATTCTCATAGGCTTCCTGGGTAGGGGTGGCCATGTCAACATTACCTTATGAGTATAAGTGTTCTCCTTACTAAGTTTCACAATGAAACTTTCTCCCTTCTTATCTGTCCATTCCAGGTCCAGCAAAAGGATCATATTCAAACTGACCTTTGTGTTTTGATTTTTGATCTAAAATTTCATGAACTTAAACTTCCCTGTATCTAGTTATGATCTAGAAATTTTGGTGATTTTAAGAGTACATTTGGTATTTTTAGTGATGGTGCTTACTGTGTTATGCAGCAGCTGTCTAGCATCCTATTTCTGGAGTGCATTGTGTCTAAATCTCTCCTGTAACTTTGGTGCATGTTTTAGCTCAATTAATGCCATTATGTAGTGCATGGATGCATGTACATGTAAGACATGTAAAGTTGAAACAAGTATGTGAACATTTGAGGACTGCTTTGCTATGTACGTAAATGTGGTGCACAAGCTGTCTAAGTGTGAATGATAGGCTGCTTGTTTGTAAATTCTGTTTTGGCCACATAAAGTTGCTAGATGCAAGATCATATAATGCTTATGTGTATTGGACATGTATGGGATAGCCTTGGAGGGCTTACCCATTGTGAATGAAGTGTTTGCACACTTATGGAATATTGTATGGGCAAAATGGTCAGAAAGTCGACAAAATTCTGACCATGCACTCAAAGTTATTTATCTCCCTATGTAGAATAAATTTTCATTTAAAATTTTAACCACACCTAGAGCACCTTTAGAGGTTTAATTGGATTTTAGAATTTCTACATATAGAGCCCTGTAGTCAAAGTTATGAAGTTGCAAAATTGGCTAAGTTACTGTGCATTTGGTCAGAATTTTGTAACCAACTTAAAAAATCTATAACTTGATCCATAGGTGGGCTATTGATGTAAAACCAAATTCCTTTATTTGATTTAAGTATTTACTTGATATTGAAGCTAGAAAAACATTAGGGTAGATGGCTAGATTTATATAGTTTTTTGGAAGAACTTTTTAGGTGCAGTGGCTAGTTACTTAAACTTAACAAGATTGCCTAATGTGTGGTAGCCAAGATTAAGACTTCTGCTAGTGTTTTCCTTCCTTGATGCCATGGTGTGCATAAAATATGAATATGTGTGTAATGGTTGGACCAATATGCATGCATTTACATAGTGCCCAGGAGGACAACTTGGGTATGCACAGTAAGGGTATTGTTCTGATGGCCTACAGAACATACCAACCCTGGGAGTTTTAAATGCACAATTTTGGCACCATAATTAGATTACCTCAGAGTGGGTAACAAAACTTAATTGAGAATCCCTATTTGATATTATGTTGTTTGAAAACCATTTATTCGGACAATTTCATGTATGTAAATACTAGCCAACTTATCGACTAAATTTTTTTTCTAATGGGTAGCAAAAGTGTTGATTTAGTTAATTGTAAACCACTATCAACATTACATTGTGTTGTGTCCTAGTAGTTAGTAATCTAGTCAAGAAATCCCTAAAGCTAGATCCCTATTTCTTTGCATGTATTGGTAGAGACTTCAACTTATCTACTGGTCTTTGATGATCTATTTTTAACAACTAATATATAGCACATTCGGCCACAAATATGTAAGCAACTCTCTTCACACCTGGACATATAAAGTTTCTTCTTGAGATCCTAGTATATTTTGTGTTCCTTGGGATGAATGAACATCTTACTTAAATAAGCTCCGACTAAAATATGATCTTCCAAATCATTTATATTTAGAACATATAATTTTTTATTTAAACGAAGTAAGCACCCCTGATTATTAAAGTGCTGATGTAGTTTACACTTCCATTTTTCTCTAGAACTCTTCTCAAGTTTAGCATCCTTCTTTTATGATATTCTAATCCTCTTTATTTCCTATTACTTTTCTTTTCTCATTCAAACTCAATGTAAGAAAGCAAAATATTCCTAGTCTTAAACTTTTGCTATAATCTTAATTATAAGTTTCCATCGTGTAATCTATCAACAACTACACTAACTCTTTTTCTATAATGAACTATGTTGTGATTCTTTTACATGTTCTATTCATCTTGCCTATTTCACATTCATTTTTTTTTTGTGTAAATATGTAATTTAAAATCTAATGTCTAGTAAATATATAAAACATGTTCCCTATGAAGTATTGACTCCAAAGTTTTAGAGAAAAAAATCCTTAGAGCTAGCTCTATATCATCTGTTGGATTCCAGGTTCCATGGGATTTAAGTTGCTTTGAGCCATACAATAGACTCCCTCCATCCTAGCAATCTTGCTTCATTTTCCTTTTTGGGCTATTTGAAATCTCTACAACATTTTCATATTTGGTAACTTACTTTATAACACTATCCTTCAAACTATTATTTTGACAACCACTTTTTCAAACTTTCTTCATTTATAAGCAAAAAAGTTAAGGGCAAAAGTGAAAACAACACACAATTTTTTTTTTTTTTACTTTCTTTATCTCTAGGACAAACCAAATCAAGCAATATTGATGGGATGAAGGGAGTAAGCTGTTTATCCTACATTAACACATAGCCAAAACCAACCCTTCAAGCATCAATATACACTGCAAAAACATTGTTTGGTTAAGGAGAAGATTAGAATTAAAGCTAATATCAACTTTTACTTCAACACATTACAACTTTGGTCACATACTACCATCCCTAAAAATTTCTGACTTTACTAATTTGAATTCTATTTTCTTGTGTTCTAGTGCTAGACAGTATTAGGTGTTCACCTTGGGTTTTACTAAAAAATTACCTCACCTAAGACTTCATATGAAAATTTTAATCTATTTCTAACTTTAGATGATATGGTAGGTCTAGTATCTTAAAGTACCTCAACTCTAAGATCAATAATAATAAATGCACTTTGCATAGGATGCTTTGGAACTTCTTCCATTTCCATCAGTGCATACACTATTCTTGTAGCTTGGGGTGGCTTCTTATACCTTCTATTGTTGTTATTGCGTCTAAGTTCCCTTTGTCTATAATTAGGTTCATGAGGAAAATTATTTACAAAGTTGTTATGATTTCCATATCTCAAGCATACATTGGTCCCAAAATAACAAGGTTCACATCCATGATAATTCTTACAAGTCTCACAAGCTGGTCCTTTTGAGTCTGCTTTACTAGTCTTTTTCCTTTTCTAATTTCTTGTCTTCTACGAACATTTGCTGTATTACTTCAACTTCCTAACTAAAAGTTCCTTTTTTATTTTCTTGGTGATAGTGGTCAAACAAAAGACTTCCTATACTCTCTCATCCTTTCTTTGAAGTTGCTCTTTTTCAATGAGCAGTGCCTACCTAGCAATTATGTGATGTCAAGTGATCTCTAATGCTATAATGTTCTACCTGATTCGGTAATTCTGGTCTATTCATATATGGTGTGTACCCTAGCAATGAGTTGAATATATGTACATATGCCTCCGTGTACACACCACCTTGTTGCAACATTTCAAATTCTACTTTTTCTTATCAACATCTACTCGCCGATGAATTGATTCCTAAATGGATCCTTAAACTTAATCCATCTAAGTAATATCCTAGCTTCTTCAAGATGCATAGAAATTTCAAAATTTAGGTTATTTTTACAACTTTCCACTAGATTTAAGCTTTCTAATTAAATTGAATATTGCCAAATCCACTTTCTAACCAATTATAATTAAGTGCATCCAAACCATGGAAGTTTTGTATCACCCTTATGTTCACTAATGCTTTTAGTTGTCGCTAAGGTGGGGCTTCAATATTTCCTCCAAGTTTATCCATATCATTTTCTTGTCTTGCATCTTATTGATCATGTTTTGGATTCAAAAGTGCCTTTGGCCCTACCTGTGCAACTTCAGTTAGTCTTACAAGTCGCAGTGGTGGGTTGTATTATACTTGTGGTGTTGCCTGTTATGACTCTTGTGATTTTTGCAATATAATAATGGCTTAGGGCATTTGCCTCATCATTTTTATCATGTAGACCAACATTTTCATCATGCTTTTCCCTTAGCATTGGACATTACCTTATCATATTTTCCATTAACTGCACCTCTAGCTGTTGTTACTACAAATTAATGTAGTTTATATTTCAACACGTGCTCTTGCCAATATTAAAGCTCTTATACTAAAGTTACTTAGAATCATCATCTTTCATTGTCATATTACATTATCATTTTAAAAAATCAAGTCCATCATAAGGTTCTCAGGACACATATTCTCATACCAAGCCAACATACACATTACCTCAATTATAAAGTAGCCTAGTTTAACATTGCAGAATCAAGCTCCAAGGTTTACATCAAAATCAATTTTGGGCTGAAGGCCTTAAACTATCAAATCTTGCATAAGTTGAGTTTGGTTTTGTAGTAAACATTAGTTGGTTCATTAATCTTGTGCAGAGTTGATTTTAAAAGTTTGAATTATTCATAGAAGTTCCTTATGGTACTAGACTTTAGTTTGCAAATGTTCTTAGCCAAACACTTTGTTGATTCAAGTCAAGTACCTCTAACAACCACTCCATTCGCTATTAAAAGTCCTACTAAGAGTATCTTTTCCTTGGTTGCTTGTTGATGTATCTATTCATACATATCCTAACACAAAAACAACATGTATACATGCTTCACTCATAAACTTACAAGTTTCCATACTTGTTTGACATTTTTGTAAAGGAATTTCCCTTTTATATTAAATATGGCTCATTACCTACGCATGTAATTTGGAAACTGGAATAGTTCATTACATATTTTACTAGTTACATACAAAAATCATAGTTTCGTACAAGTTTAGATACACTATCATTCTAAACTACAATATATCTCTATTAACAATAGAGTAGTATCAAAGTAACTATACCTATAAAGTGAGTACTTCTTTGGACACACTTGTCTCTATCAATGCAAAAGTTCTACTATAGAATAGCAACATTGGTCCTTCCTAAGTTTTCTATAAGATAAAGAAAACATTTCATTAAGAATCCTAAATAGACCAATCCACATAAAACATTGATAAAAGACTAATGAATTAAACCAATGCCTTTTAGGTAATTGCAATTACACTAAAGCGTACAAAGCATATTAACTGTAACTAATTAGGTCCCATCACTTGCTATAACATTTAGAACTATAAAAATATGAAAAAAAATGTCAATAATAATATAGAGATGTTGTAGAAGTTAAAATATAACCTTGTAGCAAAGAATTCATAATTCATGGGAGCTAGAAAAATCTACCAAGCAATTGTAACATAATAACCATAATAAAAGGTTGGCTAAGTGTTATCAATGCCCTTACCTATTTCTAGTTTCCTACATTTAGACTTTTATTAAAATCATTTGGTCAATTGGTTCAAACTTGTTACTTAGCCTTTAAGAGTTGGTTCTTAGATTTCTTGCTTAAGCCTCAAGGTTCCTACTGTCCCAAGTTAATTTTTAAAATTTAGCTAGATTTCTCATTCATATTAAAGTTTTAACTATTCTTGATATATCACATTCATTTCTTAACTAGTTGCTAAGTTTGGGGCAAGTCAATGGTTGATTTTGCCGAGCTTTATTGATGTGTGAAATATTGCATGTAACAAGATAGGGAGAGGGTAAATTACCTGGTCTAACCCTTAAGGTCTTTTTATTTTAGTAGTAAAGTGCCCTAGTTGTAGCTTGATACTAGAATTGCCTTCATTAACCATTTTTTTCCTATATTTCAATTTAGTCCTAGAATTCTTGATTTTGATGCATTCCTTGGTTCTTTACGCAAGTACTCCCAAAAGTGCTTTGAAACATTATTTTGTTCAATTGAAACCATAGAAAATCAATTAGGCCACTTTGTACCTATTGAACATTAATAACCAAGACTTAAGAACTCTTAATCAATTGATCTTTTTTCATACTTTCAGCCATTTCATCAAGAATTCAAATTTTTTTAAAAGGCTAAGTATAATTTATAAGTATAAATATTACATAAGTAATCATTATAAACCTCATTAAGGTTTAGGCTTTCACTGGCTTTCACTTGGATTTAAAATACATTTAAGTGTGCTACTCGCCTATTAAAATCCAATGGGAAAACATTTAGCCAAAGAAACATTTGAATTATACACATACAAGCAATCATTCATCATAAATGAGAAATCATGCAAACATAAGCAAAACCAAATGTTTCTTCCATCTCAAGATTTCTACAGGCATATTACTAGACTGGTGTATATATACATATACACACATAACCCTAAAGATCAATCCATGGACCAACTTATGTACTCTCAAGTAGCACTATGTCTTTTAGTGCCTGATTTCTATGGTTCATAATTAAAGATAATCAATTTGTTAGTATATCTCTATTATCATAAGCCTTAGCACTTTGCTTATTTACAGGAAAAATTACTTGCAAATATAAGTGAGTAAGAAACTAGTATAAGGGTTTTTAGGCTTCGCAACAATCATATATGGGATGAGAATTAAAAGAATTCTGAGTATGGGTCTTCTACTTGCAATGAGAAATCTTGTAGTTCCAGTATATCTTCACCCAATTCATCTATGAGCTTATGCAATTTAAAATAGGCTCAAGTATATTTAGGGTGTTCGGGAACCCAGGGTAGACTAAAATAGCCCTAGGAAACATAGCTAGGGTGCCCTTGGCCCATAACACCATTAACGCTACCCTTACATGGGTAGGAACATGGTGGTATGTTGGCTACCACAGTGTGCTCTGTGGTGCCACTAGGGGTTACCTAGGAGGCCCCTGTGAACCAATTAAGGAGAGCACTACAACATACGCATACAATTAAAAGCCATTTCTAGGCTTGTGAATTTGAGCATACCTAGATTTTGATCTCAAAACCTTCAAACACCAATAATATTCTCTATTGTCCAACAACCTAACTTGAGCTTCCTTAGGCTTAACTATGAGCTTTTTTTTCATGGAAATTGATAAACTTTTATGATTGGGTGCTTAATCAACTGTGCTAGAGGGAGTGCTTTGAGATTGGGAGGTGGTAGATGGTTAATAGTGCCATTCTCATGTCCTAGATCTCCTTTCATTTCAGTGATCTCTCATCCCCTCCCTCATCTTTGTTTCCTCATTCACTTAAATTTCAAAATCAACTTAGCCCACTTTTAAGACTTGTTGAACTTTTCATAGCTCTAAAGTTAAGTCCCATGGAAGTTCAGTTAGCCCCCTAACACTTAGCTCAAGCAAGTTTGGTCCTCAAGTGTCCGTTTGTTACACTTCGCTCAAAACCTTCAATTTGGTGCACATAGGTCCTTTCACCCTACTTATGGTTCAGGTAAGCCATGAAAACTTATGGTCATAGCTCCTCAAGTCACTTTCATACTTATATCCCTTATTTCATTAAAATGATGAACTTGCAACGGGTCTTGGTCAATCTTACCAAAATGCCTTTAGTGACTCCTAGGTGCCACTTATGACTTAGGAGCTACTTAACCCTTGGCTTACTTGCTTCACTTGTGTAATGGAATACACATTGAGGTACTTAGGATTTTACTTAGATCGCAATCTAAGCTTGGCTTATAATAATAGAGTCATCATACTATGCATCATTTCAACCTATCTAACAAGTCATTTATCCTTGGAAAAGGATACTTTTTCTTAACATTCACCACATTTTGATACCATAAGGGCATCAAAGCAAACCAATACAAAGATACCAAACCCATGTGCCTAAGAAGCCCATTCCATAGGGTCTAAAAGGCGCATAAACAATTTTCATAAGGAAATAAGTCATTAATATGGCAACCAAATCCTTTTGTTACTAGATACCCATGATCTACATGATTTTCCCAGGATTTCCTTTTTCACTATATAAAGGGAGCTCAATTTACAGTCTAGAGTTATGCAAATATCACAAAAATTGATTGTAATACAACATCATATTACTTTCAAGAGGCTAACTTAATCATCAAAGGCCTTCCCTTGGGCATACATCTTGGGGCTCTGACGTGATCTTTGAGTGCAAGATCTTCGGTTCACTTCCTTCAGGCAATAAGGCTAGACTATCTAGTTGGGTTGATACCTCTTTGGCTACTAATTTGGAGCCATTTGTAAGAATGACAATGGTGAATAAGATGGGATCATAAGTTGACTACGATCTTTAGAATTTCCTAGCATAGGCAGACCAAAAATGAGCACCAAAACCAATATGGGTAACACCTTCAGAAGCTCCCAAAAGGGCCCAAAGATTCCCATAGTGTAGGTGTAGCATAGAGTGTTGCTAGTAGGGAGTCCCCATTACCATTGTGCAACCTCAAGAGAGGTAAGGGACCTGTTATGCTGGATGATAATAAATTCCTAGCTTTCCAGCATGCTCTCTTTGAGTAACTAAAGGTCACCATCCAATAGGAGATCCAAAAAGCCCTTTCCATGGCACTGGAAGAGGTTACAAAAAGCCCTCTTGTACTTAAGAATACAAGATGGTCACTGCCTTAAGATCCACCACCTAGGATCTTGGGCTAGCACCCCCATTAATGATCCTAGCAAAGCTTATCAAGAAAGGCATGATGGGCTTACACCAATGATATGAGCATCACTCTAAAGAGACTTGACAAAATGGAATAGTGCTTAATGGCACTCAAGCTGTTGTTGGTGAACCTCAGCCCCACTATCAATGTAGGGTACATGTGGATCCAACTATTTATGAAATAGATGCTGATCACCTTAAAACTGAATGGATTTAGTATGCCAAAAATAGACCCAATGGCCTCATAGAGCTGATGAACCAACTATAACATTATATTACCTTGATGAGGTGGGAAAGATCATACAAACCAATCTTGTACCAAGCCTTCAATTCTACTTTGATAGGAGCTATTGCTTCATGTTTTAGGACTGATAGGGGCTATCATTTTTAATAGCTTTTGGACATCCTTCAAGCTTTCCGTAGACATTTCCAAAGGAGTAGACCAACTCCCAAGATGGTCACCCCACTTGTTAAAGATAAGACAATCCAAAAATGAGCCATTGATGGACATCATGAAAAGGTTCGATGCTAAAGCTATCTAGGCACAAGATCTCTCCCATGAATTACATTTGGTTGCTATTACCCAAGCTTTGTTGAATGATACTGGTTGGGTTAGGATTTACATAGGAATGCCATGATGGGTTTCGGGAGCCAAACAGTGCAGCGGAATTTAACGGAAACCCTCCAGGATCCAAGTGAAACGGGGTAAACCGGGTGTTCGAAAATTTTCATACCTAATTTTCGGTTGAGATCTCTCACTCAACTGTAGAGTCGAATCACAAAACCTGAACAGTTGACATGTTCAGGCTCTCTATGGTATCCACATGAGCCTCTTGGGATCACCACGCTTCCACCATGTCCCGGCAGATGCGTTTCTCTTGCGCTCGCAGTGCTAGCTTGCGTCCTCCAAGGAATTGCAAAAGAAGAGTGTGGCTGTCCTTTTTGGAGGCTAGGGCAAGGAGACCTGCGAATTTCTCACTTAAAAGTTGTATTTATAGTGAGACTCAACTTCCAGGCCTGTTGGGTTTCAAAGCCCTAATCCAATTAGGATTTAATTTTGGGCTTAATAATGGCTCAACTCTTTGGCCCATTATTAATACGAAATTAAAGTGAAACCATAACCCAAATAATTAGCCCATGCAATCTAATGATCCAAATAGCTCTATGTGTGTGACCCAATAGGCTCTTGCCATGTTGGCAATGATCATAAATCACATTTATGATCATAAGCAATGAGCGGTGTCTAGCAACACATCATTGCTACCCAAGTGACAAGATTGTCGATGATTCGACTAAACCTTTATGATCATCATTGATATATGCCATTGTCCCTTTGTCCAAGATATCAAGACTAAGCACGAGACATGGAATGTGTCACTCTCGTATAGCCCAATCTTTGGTTTCTTGATTACCGAGTAGACTAACTTAAGCTGATGACATTGATATCGTATATCAACTCATCCGAGCATGGCCATGCATTTTTCTAAGTCTCACTCTATCAAGGGGCCCGAAGATATCACTCCCGTTACATAGGAGGGACAAATCCCATCTTGATCATACAAATCCCTCCGCATGATATGTGACATACCCAATGACCTCCTTCAAGTTCACTCAGTTACGAGCAACAAAGGAAAGTATCAAAGTATGTGACTCACATGTAGGGAACCTTGATGATCTTAGGTCGAAGGACTACATATACCATGATCACTATGAGAATCACTTATGACACTCATATAACGATCCATGTAGTGTTCTCATGGTGGGTCGGTCCAGTACACAAGTTCTCCAACTTGTACCCATATGTAGACTACATATCTCATATTAGTCTCCACATATGCTAGTCATTATGTATTATTGCAACCCGCTCCACAATAATACTAGACTAGGGATGTTTAAGAATATCATTATTTTAGGGTTACGATTATGTTTGTTAATTTACGCAGAAACAAAACAACAAACATAATTGTTGGATTAATGCCTCAATAAAATATCATGACTCAATGTGCAAAAATACAATCATCTCATGATTGGCTTTTTGGGCACAACACTAACATGCCATAAGGATTATTGAGGAGTTCCTTGATTGGGTGAACACATACATGCATGCTGAGGAGCCTAGCAAGCTAGTCACATCAAAGGAGTAGACAAGGGGAATGAAGGTCATTCTTCCCTTGCAAAAAGGAGTAGGGGGCCAAATCCTCTGCTATCGCCATTAAGGGAAATGAAGGAAAATGTTTCATTTGCATTGGAAAGGAGGAATATGGTGATGAATTCACCCATGCCATGGGCACCAAGAATAAGGAGGACACGAAAAACAACTAGCACTGCCATAAGGACAGTGGGCATGATACAGAAGATCGATGGTAGCTGAAATACCGAATGGAAGAAATGAGCTAGGTATGCAAATTGAAAGAGTATATGGCCAGAGTAGATTCCTACTACCGATCATAGGAAGAGATACACCATAGAAGGGATGATGACAATGCCAACTGGGATAAGGGTCATCTATAAAGAAAAGTCTGTTTTCCTGCAAGGGAAAACAATGAGAACTCAGAGGCACCTACAGGTGTCATCTATATGATAAGAAAGGAGACCCCTCCTTGTCATAGAAAATGCTAGGAATGTGAGATTGCTTAGCTGGGAGTACATAAGATGAAGAACACCCTAATGACGTTTGATGGATCCCTTACCTTCGTCCCACATAAGGACCCTATTGTCATTATAGCTATAATCAACAATTTTGATGTTGAGTGTATATAATTTGATTTAGGGGCTAGTTCCAGTGTCTTCTTTGCTAGCTTGTTAGACAAGATGAAGATCTTAAGGTCCTCAACAAGCCAGTTTTAGGAACCACATACAGCGTTGGACGGGATGAGCTACAAACACTATGAACAATTAGGGTACTGCTTATCCCAATGGGCATTGGAAAAGATGGGAAAGTCATATGTGATTCCCGTACCTCAAAGTTTATGGTCTTAGATGTGCCCTCGTCGTATGATGCCATTAGCTGGAGATTTAGAAAGGTACAGTCTCACATCTGTGTAGATATTAAACGTTTAACTATGGCCTTCACCACACCAGTAGGGGAGGCTACTATCCATATAGACAATGCATCTGTACGATGGAGTTATATGGTTAATGTAAGGGGCACTTGAGAAGTTTAATATAAGGATTAGGCCTACTTGAAAAAAAAAATAAAGTTGAATCTTTGGATAATCAGTCAAGGATCTCTTTGTCAAAAGATTCTGAGGAGGTGGAGATTGCACTCAACAAAAGATGAAAATTGGAAAGGATCTACCTCTCGAAGTAAGAAAATTCATTCATTGAATTCTTACATGCTAATCTAGATAAATTTGCATGGTCTCCAGCGGATGATCTTTGATCTTAAGAATGCAGGGGCAACTTACCAATGCTTGATGAATAATGTTGTTGAATAGTTGGGACATAAAATAGAACTATGTTTGGACAACATGATCGTCAAAAGTAGAGTATTAGATCACTACATTGACTATTTCTACGAGACCTTTCAGATAATGAGGTAGTTCAACAAGCACTCAAACCCCTGGAAGTGCACCTTTGGGGTTAAGGTAGGAAAACTTGTTGGATACATGGTCTCAGAAAGAGGTATCGATGCCAACCCAACAAAATAAAGGTCATTTTGATTATGCTTGATCCCCAATGTGTAATGGACATCAAGAAGTTGGCTGGCAGATTGACTACCCTCAGATGATTTATGTCTAAGTTTGGGGCCCAATGCCTGCCTTTCTTCCAAATCCTCAAGAAGGGTGCCCAATTTGAGTAGACAGAGGAATGCAAGAGAGTTTTTTAGCATATCAATGAGTACCTACAATGGCTCCTGACGGTCAAACATGCCCAACTAGATGAACCAGTAATTTTATACTTAGTAGTCACCAAGTGCTTGGTCAATGTTATACTAGTCCCTAAGCAGGATGACTGAGAATGGAAGAAGGTCTGGATCCAATCAGGACAATTATTCATCATCTATGGGGGGTTTGCCTCCCTTTTACAGAAGTGCTTAACCCCCCAACAAGGAAAGGAGATTCTGAAGGAGATCTACCAAAGAGATTATAGAGTGCACATCAAGGTAGACTTCTTAGCCCATAAGACATTGAGGCAGAGATACTTTTAGCCAAAAATCTGCAAAGATGATAAAGTTTTTGTACAGCAATGTCACCCCTATCAAGTCAACTATTGTATCCAAAGGTTACCCTTATAAAAAAATTCATCCACCACTCATCATTGGCCATATTCCATGTGGGGCCTTAATTTGATTGGAGCACTAACCACAATACCTAGACAGGTTAAGTACTGCATCATCACTATTGGTTTCTTTAATAAGTGGGTGGAGGTAGAGCCCTTGGCAAATGATCACAACCCTATATTATAAATTTTTTATGGAAGATCATGATTTGTCACATTGGGTGTCCACAAGCCATCATCACAGTCAATGGTAAGCAATTTGACGACCACAAAGTGCACAAGTTTACAAAGACAAGTGCATCCACCTCTATGTTGGCCCATTGGCCTATCAAAAATCAAATGGTCATTGTTGAAGTAACCAATCATACCATAAAAGAAAGGCTAAAAACAAGGCTTAACAATGCCAATGGGTAGAAGAGTGACAGAGCATCCTCTGGGATTTCTAAATGACCACTGAAATGCCAATAGAGGAAAGTCCCTTCACTATGGTTTGTGGAATGGAGGTACTCATACCAAAGCCAATGATGAAGGATTGAAAGCCAATTTAGACCTGCAGGAGGAAATCAAATAAGACATCAAGGTTCATATGAAGTCCTTCAGATAGTAAGAATCCTAGCCCATAATATGAGGGATAGGAGGAAAGACATGAAAGTAGGAAGGATAGTTTTTATTAAGCAAAAATTAGGAGGAAAAAACCCAGGGCATGAGGCACTCTGGTCTAATTAAGATAGGACATATATGGAAAAATGCAATGTTAGAAAAGGAACTTATAAATTGATCGATGCTTGTGGTAAAAGATTGCCCAAAACTATCACTCCAATTTGTGATTGTATGTTGCTTGAATGATATATGATTAATGAAGCCACTATTTGACATTACTACTAGGTCTAACAATGCTTATTTTTTCTTATAATCTCGAAATTGACTTAAGGGTTATGCCCCTAGGTAATGATATTTGAATAATTAACGTTATGACTACAACCCCACAGGTCAAGAAGGGTAGAAGATCTTACAAGTAACTTACCCTAAGATGATGAAGTATAAGGCCCAAAATGGGACCAACAATAAAAGCTTAAAAGAAGCATAGAAGCTTCTCAGAAAGATAGAGGTCCTCAGTCGGCCCTTACAAGATTACCCGAAGAAGCATTTTAAGTTATGCAAATAAAAAATGAGGCATACAACATGAATCCAAAGAGCCTAAAAGTTTAAGGTAAAACCTAAAAGAACCTAATAAAAGGCATGGCGAGGGAGTGAACCCCTTCAATTATAAGAGCCTAGTATAAGGAATTATGGGGAAACAAACCCCTTCAATGAAAGATTAACCAAGGTGATTCAAAAAAATAGAAAACAATGCACAGTAAAAAAATTAAAAAGAAATTCGCCTTTTCATGTAATTATTTCAGAAATTACAAAAGGGATGGCAAATGCATCAAAGAGCAACTATGATTTTCCTAGACTATTGACTAAAGCTGTATCAAATAAATGTGAATAACTATAATCTAGAAATGCTTATAGGTCTTGGATGGCCCTGTTAATTTGCATAGTAAGATAAAAAAGAGAAGGAGATACCATGCTACTGGAACTGGAGTCACCACAAAGAGCCATCGTATTAAGCTAGAGGCTTGACTCAACTCAATGTCTAATAGCTTCCTATCAAGATCCCCTAGCTAAACCTTAAGAAGCTTGACCTCATTAAGAGCTTACTTATTTCTGTTTGATGCTTGCTCAATAGCATTCGCCGCTTCATGAAGACCCGTGCCCTACTTATTGATAATCTTTTGATGCCTTTCTAAATTAATCTTTTATTCCTTGACCTTCCCCTTTATGCCTGCACAAAGAGTCTGCTCTAGATATAACTTCTTTTGCAGATTGACCTTTAAGGTATTCAATAAATCAATGTAGGATACCAGGATTTTAGCTTTACCCTCATGGGCACGAAGCCTTTCACAAGGATTTGTATACATGATTATGGCCTCCTACAAGGAAAATAGTAGGCTCACCACCATGTACATCATTTGGGCCTCGTCCCCCTTGTGTAGTGAGGCAATCATGATCCTGAAAGTTCTTTAGAACCTTTAGGACCCTTTGATGGATGTCGATCATAACTTTATGGATTGACTCCATGATGCCTACAACCTACTAGGGGTTGAAAAGCTGGTCAAGGGATATCCACTTATACGCTAGCCCTTTCCTCTGGCCTAATCCTTACTATGGAAATAAGTGCACAGGCTTGAAGTAGGGCTCTAACTTATTCAATAAAATAGGTCCCTCCACTAAATGGCAGTGTGCCACTTGAAGCCTTCTGCAAAGTTACACCCATCGGGACTTGATGAGTAGGCGGAGGAAGGGCACCACTTCAGAAGGTTTCACCATAGTAGATATAGATGAAAAGGGAGTGTCATTCCCTTTAGACTTCTTTGCAAGAGTAGTTGGATGGAAAAATTTGTAATAATTATGGGACAACATTAAATTGATACCATCGAAATAGGATAAATTTTCAAGAAAAAAACTCATACCATTACTTTTGTGCTTAGAGGCATTGGGCTCATTATAAATAAAGGCCCTTTGAAAATCTTCTAGCATTGACCCATTTTGACCTGGGGCCAAATTAAAGGGGTTCTTCACATCAAGATAAGTTAGCTGGGGCTTATTGAACCCTACCCATTTCAAGGCCATCTCCCAAATCTCTATATAAGGGATTAGAAATAACCCCTCATAGTTTTCATTCTAAACAAAGGTCTCTAACCAAGTTAGAAGGCCATAATAAGACTTAGGGATAAGATATTAGTTATCCTTTAACTTTTTGCATTTTGCCAACGTAGTCCTAAAACTTATCTACTTGCCAAAGTAGTCCTAAAATTATGAAATCATTAGCTCTGTTAGTCCTAATTTGGATGTTTGACTATGTAGCATATGAAAAAGCTGATGTGGCACATAATAGCAGTTAAAGGTTAACTTTTTACCACCTTTTTCGTTCTAAGGGTAATTTTGCAATGTCACATATTATTTAGGGACTCAACCCACAATTTGCACATTTAAAAAATGTATTATTTTTAAAAATTTCACATTCATAATTTTGAAAATTAACTTTACTTTTGTATTTAAAATGTATTATTCTAAAAATATTATTTTTCCCATTTGGCTCCACCACGTTCAGGTCTAGTTGTTGACAATACATAGATCGGATGCCTTTAGCTTCACTGCCATCTTCTCCCCCACATCCTTATCGTCACCCAGCTCGAGCTCCCTGTTCACCAATGAGAAGGTTCAAGGTATGGGAATCAGGTATTGAGAGTGAATGCGGATTCCTAGTGAACTGAAATGAGCTAGTAGGGATCAAGGATTTAGAGCACCTCTTTCCACTATGGTGAACCAAAATGAGCTAATGGCGGTTATTGTAGATTTCTTGGATGTTGGAGATCAATGGAAAACATGGCTTACGATTGCCATCAAAACTTCCACCACCATCCCCGTAATTTAGGTTACACTTACGGCCAACAACTAGGCACCTTGCCATGGGTGCGTAGTAGCACCAACAACCTCTTCCACAACAATTGATGTTCGACGATGATTATTGTCACTCTTATTTTTCATTTTGAGCAATTGAATCCCACATTTACCAATATGGTACAAAAGAGTCAACAAGTCAGTATTTATTGTTTGTTATGTGTGACATAAGCTTTTTTATTTGCCACCTATCAAGACATCCAAATTAGGAATAACAAAGCTAATGATTTCATAGATTTGGGACAACTTTGGAAAGCTAATGAGTTTTAAGACAAAGTTGGAAAAACTTGAAAATTTTTAGGTAATAATTTATCCCATAAAACTTATGACACTTGGAGTCTTGGGGAAAATAGGGGTGCATGATAAAGGCGTGCTAAAGGGAAGCAATAAACTCACAGGGAAAGCCCCACTCTAGTTCCTTTAAACTAAAGAAAAAGTGGTCCTTCTAGTTAGTCGAAGACTCCATAAAATAGATGAATGCAAAAGATTTGTTACCTAGATGCTTGGTGAGGGCTACGTGGATAAAGCCATAGTCTTTCTTTAGGTCTAAGACATAAAACTATGGGACGGTCTCCAAGATTAGGTCGACGATGGGCAACTTGCAACCTATAAGAAACACATTCATTTGTGTGAAAGAATTTGGCGTAAGTTGGGAAGGCAATCCCTCATAATGCAAGCAAAAATTGCTTCACCAAAGGGTGCAATGGAAAATGAAGCCCTACTTGGAGCTAGCCTATCAACACTTCAAGAATGTCGGTCGTCATGATGTCACCAAGACAACCACCATCCTCGGTCGGCTAGGATTTCGTCAGCAGAGCAACCACCTGATTGGGCTAGCAAAATCTCATTGGGTTCATTGCCAACACCCTCGAAGTTAACATCATTTTAAAATTTTTTTAGCAACTTAACATTATGGAAGAAGGGATCTTTCGAAGACCACACATCAGTGGCAACTAGCATGAAAGTCAAAGATGGAACATTGCTAGCAATAGCCCTTCTTGTAGATGATTTATAAGGAGCCATTTAGAAGAATTAGATAGAAAAATATTAAGAGTCACTGCCAAAGGAAATGGCCAACTACTATAAGGCATAAGAAAAATAAAGAAAAAAAAAAAGAAAAGCAAGACAAAGATCTAAAGAAAAGACAAAACCTGAAACCTAGAAAGTGAAGTCAAAAATAGAAATTTGATTACCTAATTTTTGTAAATAAAGAAAAGCAAAAGCAGTATGAACAATTTAAAAGCGGAAGAAACATGACATGTGACCATAGCAAAAAATAACAAGAAAACTCTCCAAAAGCAAGAACCAACACAATGATTAAGAGTTAAAAAGATGATAATGATGGCAAGAGAAAACGGTAAAGGAATAAGTGTGAAAGACATAGGCTTTTATAAAGGAGGCGGAGGCCCTTTGAATTGTTTCCTAAAAAACTGCCATAATAATGATGCCTTTGACAAGCAAATAAACATCAACCACGTGCCACTGAATAGACACCAGAGAATACATGCCAAGTCACTTCCCTGAGATAGCATTTCATAAGCATCAGTTCAAGTTCTAAAAGGCCATTAAACTAGATGTGTGCCATTTACCATGTAACAACTATCATCAACCATTATGGATATGATGCCTCATTGCCTTCTGGTGGACATTATGGTGCCGTATACAAAGGCATTCCGTTGAAGTCATTACTAAAGGCATTGTTATGCCAAAAGGGGTGCTCCTTCAGGGTACTGTATAATAGGAAATGCCTCATTGCCCCTAAATGGCAGTGTCCCTACCTTCCATGATGACTAAAAGTTAATAGATGGATACAACCACATGTTAGACACCCTTTTGGGAAAATTTAGTACCCAGACCCATATTTTACAGTGAGGGTGAGCTATTGATACCATATGGGCCAAAAAAGAGTTCTAATAATGATTTTTGTTAAGCTATTGATAATAGGAACCCCTTTGGGAAAAATTGATACCCATACCCGTGTGCCTAAGAAGCCTACTCTAGAGGGTCCAAAATGTCCATAACGAGTTTTGATAAGGAAGGAAGCTAGTAATATGGCAACCAAATCCCTCCATTATAGGATACCTATGGCGTAAGCAATCTTCTCATGATTTCCTCACCCACTACATAAAGGGAGCTCCATTCACAATCCTAAAGTGTGTAATATCATAAGAATTCTCCATAATACAGCTCATATTAATCTTCAGATTCTGACTTGATCATCAAATGGTTTTTCCCTGGCACACATCCTAGGGCTTTCACGTGATCTTTGAGTGCAGGATCTCCAATGCACCTCATTGATGCTACAAGGATGGACCACTTGGCTAATTTGGTACCACCATGGCTATCATACTCAATTTTCTGTAATTAATGCACATTCTCAGTGTATAATCCTTCTTTTTTACAAAGAACACAAAAACTCCCCATGGTAACACACTTGATCTTATGAATACTTTTCTTGTAGTAGTTCACAATGATGCTTCTATAGCTCATCCATTTTAAGAAAAGACATCCTATATGATGATAGAGAAGTAGGCCTTACACTTGGCTCCAAGTGAATAAGTAACCCTATCTCTTTACAAATAGGAAACCCTAGTAAATTTGTCTAGAATATCTCCAAGAATTGGTTAGGTATAGGAATATCTTTATATTGATCATTCACTGTAACTCCATTAAGTTCAAAATATTCTTGTCCACGCACTATAGTGATTGTTTCCATTATGTTAAGTTGCTAGCTTCTAATTTCATTCCCCAGCCTGTTATGACAAGCCATTACTTCCCTTTAGAATTCAGAAGGGCCATTGTATAACACTCAAAGTCAATATGAACCTAATCATTGCTTAACTAGTCCATTCCCAACACAATATATTGGGCACTAAGTCCACAATCCATAAATTACACAAAATCATGATATTCTTTTTAGGATTCTTAGAAATTTCATTTCCGCTATTTTAGTCCATCTTAATACCAACTTAATTGCAAAGATAGTAGATATGAAAAACACTGTAGTATCAATATCAAGTTGTACTTTAACAAGTGTTCAATAAATTAAAAGTACTTTGTATTGTAGGTTCATCTCTAGTTACTTGCCGGGCTAGCATGAAATCGTTTGGCTGAGGTATAACTTTGGACTAACTATTACAACCCTCCTAACTAGTAAGTCACTTGTGCAAGGTAAATTTGTAAATCCATACCTTAAATGCCTTCACTAAAGGTGAATTAGAAACATCAAGTAAGTCATTTAAGGCTTGGTAGATTCCCTGGAAGTTTATGGCACTAGGTGATATCAATGTCAAAATAGTAATTTTGTGTCCAGGATTGTCGAGATGAGTCTCAGGAGTTAAAATTTGTTTTAAAACAAAAAGCCAAGTTAGTGCAAATTTTCCCCAGGTATTGAAAATCCCTAGTTGCTATTTGGGGAAGGGGTAGTTTTGCAAAATATGAAAAGTTTAGGAGGAACAAGTTTTTGTCTTTTAAAATTTCTACGAGAATGTGGAATTGTCATTATTCCTCTATCCTCTTATCACCATTTTCATAGCTTCCTAAACCCTCCTTGATTTTTAGCTCAAATCTCACCGAAATCAAGGTTTCTTGATGAAAATCAGAATGCTCTCATGGTGCCCTAGTGAGAGGAAGCTTATTTTGCACTTGTTTTAAAGGTTTTCAAGCATTTGGGGCATTTTCAACCATGGGCAAGAATTTGTGCCTTAGGTATGGTTTAGTTCTTGATTTTTTATGTTCACATAAATCTCTTCCTACTATACTAATGAATAACGTGGATGTGTCAAATCTCTCAACACTTATAAATAGTTGAACTCATAGGCAAGTGCAACTATCATCAAAGTATAGCAATGGCAAGTATGAAGATCATTTTTCCTAAAGAATGAAGTTGTCTATTGTAGTCAACCTTTCTCTATTGTCTACCTGTCAATTAAATAAATTTGTTTAATTAACTAAACTAACTAATTCAGTAAAAATAATAACTAACTAACTACGAGCAGTGGAGAATAATCAGATAACCAATAATAAGAAATCTTATACCTAGATATGAATTCCCTTAGAAATCCCTTATGTTGCTTTTACTTTGGTTTAACAGGACTGCGATTAACTTGGACTGTGGAGTACTACCTAATTTAGATTAGATTTGTATCATTCCTATTCACTAACTCGAATTCTTAAGTCACCAATAGGGTGTCTAGACCTACCGCGCTTCATAAGAATGCATTACCAATCCTACAACCCAACTACTAGGTTTCACCCTAGTCTAGAGTTATTAAATCACACCTATTCCTCCCAGTTATGACAATATCCCTTCTACCCAATGGTGATCCACAACAAACACACCAGATACTACCTACATATGTTCATTATCCCACACTAAATTAACAGGCTAGCTACTATTAATAAATACATAAAAGAACATTGGATAGATTGCAAAACGAGCATAACTGTATTAAACCAAAAGTAATCACAATCACAAAATTATCTAGGGTTCATCTACTCTAAGTATGAGCAGGAAAATTTAGTTCATGGTACCATAAAATAAACACAAATAGAATAGAGAAACAGTAGGAAAAAAATTCTCCATCTCTAAATTGCTTTTCCCCTAAAAAATCCTTGATCTAAAGTGCATTTTTTTATCATCAAAACTACATTTGGTAGGCTTCTTCTTTAAAATTCCTCCCTTTTTTGTCTAATTTTCACCTCTATCTCTTTTTTTTCTTCATTCTATTGAAATAACCCAAAAAAATTGTAACAACATGTGAACATAGATTAGGACATGGTCGTGTTAGAGCTTTGGAACTTAAAATCTCATAATTTACTAGCACAGCTTGAATCATGGGCATGACACTCGAACACAAACGTGTAATTCTGGAACACAGGTGTGTAAAGGACCAACATGGGCGTGTAACAAAGTGTGTATGCTTCAAGTTTTGGTAAAACTTGCAATTCAGCTCTAAAACTTTTTAGAAATCCTTCCAAGAACAATGGAAGCTGAAATATGACATGAAAACTGACTATGAGCCAATTAAGCACCGAATCTTAGCATAGACACCTCAAAAGACAAACAAATAATAATGAAAATTGTATAGAAAATATATCATTTTTCCTTATATGAGCATATCAATTTTATTTTTTTCTTAAATTGGAATTTGGGTTTTATTGGTTTTATGTTAATTAGGTGCCATGAACCTTGTTTGTCCATTGCAACCTCGGAATCCTTAGTGGAGCCTTTGGAAGTTATGGTTTATGGCTTGAGTGGTTAAATTGTTGAAAGTTGAAGTTCAATTGAGGAAAGGATTTGATGTGTTTACATAATTGATGCTATTCATAGTGTGTTTGCTTGTTTGAATCAAGTAGTTTGGTGAATGACATTAATTGGTGGGTATGGTTGATCATGATGGACTAGTGAGGAATTCATGCTCGGTGTGATGTTTTGGGGCATCATTGGCTTGAACAAAATCATGTATTATGGCATAGTTAAGTTGTATTGTTAGCCAAGGGAAGTCTCTAAGGGTACTTTGTCCACCATTTGCAGGCGTAGGGCACAGGGGTCTACCACAGTAGTGCATAGACAATGTTGCAGTGCACAGCTCCCATCTATGTACTAAAGTAGATTTTTTGGTGCTACAGCTGTGTTTGATGCAATGCTACAGTGTCATAGGAAAATCCATCGCACACGCCAAGTTCTGAAGAAAGGATTTTGACGAGGGTTGAGTGGGTGCCATGGGTGCTTAAGGGTAAATGGAGCCAAGTAGAGCTCTAGGGTTTCCAACATTCTCCTAAGAGATAGGACCTTTATCAAGTTTATGGGCCATAGTTTTACATAATAGGGAAGGTAGTTACACAGTGACAGTAGCACATAATTAGTTTGGGGTGAGCTTTAGTATCATTTGAAAGCTAGCTGGACGTCTGAGTTTGAGGTTTTGATGCAGGAACTTTAGTGTAGTTAAATAGGTTACATAGAACCTAATGATTACAAATCCAACCATGTTTATTGTTACACCACCAGTGTGAACCATGTATTGGTGGATAGGTAGGCACCATGATTAAAGTTTTGTGCACTTATAGCCTTGGTAAGTTTACTTATAGGACAAGTGAGAACCAAATGCACTCTTCATAAGAATGGGTGGTGGGACTGCCATGCCCAGCATAGCCCCTAGTCCATTTAGGAAGCTTAGACCTCAAGAAAACATGGTTAAGACAGAGAAATATGTCTCTTGGGTCTTCACTAGCAACTTAATTTTAAGTGTTTAGTGTGTACTAGTTATATGTTATTAGGCACTTAAGGCACACTAGAACATAGGGGTATGATAGTGGGGAGCACCTGGACATTGCCAGGACATAAGGGCGGGTACCCAAGATACTCACTAGCACCTAGCTTGTTAATCATTTTACAAGTTCATGTTATCTGAAACAAGCTAAGTGTCTAAAACAGTTCATATGTTCAATTCATCTTAAACACTAACTCTTGATCAAGTATGCGTGGCAACCAAAACATCAATCAGGTTTTGAAAAATCTGGTTCACATGTATTAGTCTTGCATACATTCATGTGTCTAAGTAAACCAACCATGAGTGCTCCATGCACACTAAGCCCGAAAGCACATACAGACAACAATTATACATATATGGATTCATACATGATTATATAACCTCTCCACTACTTCACACTTGGCCACAACACACATTCTTGTAGTAAATCAATTTCTCATCACAATAACTTCTATGCGTACACTTGCTTGCCTGAGGATATACACATAACTGTTTGTGAATATAGTTCATACTCAAGGCAATATCTTCACTACAATATATAAGGGCATCAACCCTTCACACATTCACCTTACATGATCATGGTTCATAGTGAGCCAATCATAAACCATCCATACATACAATGACCAAGACATACATACAAGTAGATCTACAAAAATGACCTAGGCATCCAACGTGCTCAACATCCCAATTACTTACGCGAAACTTGGTAAGCCTACCAAGAGCATCAAAATGTACTACCATCCGAGAGTTCACATATACTTATCCTTACAATTAAGCATAACTGAAAGTGATCATGAACACTTGAAACATAACTAGGGTCTCTAAAACAAGGCCAACTACCAAACACATTATCAACAATGCAAGCTACAAAACATAAGCTACAGAGCACAACATCCTCACTAAACTTTTTTCCCGTAACTCTAAACTCACAAGGCCTAAAAAAATGAAATTCACATTCAATAACTTGTTTCAAAAGTAACCCAAAACCACTTAGAATATTCAGCTACAACAAACACAAACTTAGTACCTTCTTAACCCAAAAAGAGTAATACTACTCTTAACTTGCTTGCATTTCAAGCAATCCTTTACCTACATAAATAAAGTTAATAGGGCAATGAGTCTAAACCCAGTAAGGACTAACATAGCCTCCAAGGCGTAAACATAGGTTAAGTTAAAGCTTAACTAATAGCATTCCTGAAGCACCTACAAAGGAAAACATGAAAACAAAAGACAATATACATATATATACATAACAACTAAGTAAACTAAGGGGTTAACATGCACAATCAAACAAAAAAGCACACAAGTAGACACACACATCACTTAAAGATGTCCAAAAGGCATAGCAAGGATAATTCCATATGAACATAGTTCAGTTAACCTTATTGAAAAGCACTAAACATATCTGAGAGCTCCTTAGCTTGGGAATTGGGTTGGCCTACTTAATTCCTAGCAATAATGCCTTCTAATATAGCTAATTAGCACAAAGAACATAGTTTCTAAGCAACCTTACCCCTCATAGTACTTAGGATCCCTCGACCAAAATTACCATCACTTAAGCACACCAAATTCACTAATGCGCATAGTCCTCCTATGAATTTAATAGTGAATCACCTAGTCCTTACGTTAGGTTAACAATTCTTCAATGCTCGAAGCTTAACAAGCTCGAACCTTGCTCCTTTTAGCTTATTGTTGCTATAACGTGCCTTCTTAGCTCAAATGGTGCTTGAATCCACCAAGACCGACAACTTTCACTTCATTCTAGCTTTGGCTACCCTTAGAAGCTCAATATCACCATGGAAGCTTCGAACCTGACCTCAAGCCTTCATCCCTGAAGTTAGCAACTGGTTGGAGAAGACACAAGTGAGTGGAAGCATGTGTATGGCCAGATGAGGCCAAGTGGCATAAGAACTGGATTAACACTAGCCAAGTCATAACACAAGTTTGCATGGTGCATTTTAGCCACTACAAGAAAGATTTTTCCTCTCAAACCTCGTGATAGATGTTTAATTGAGTATATTAACGTTCTAAATCATCATTTCCATCCTTTGCTTCTCTGGAAAGTTATTTTATGAACTCGAAAGCTTCAATTACTTAAACCTCATTTAAGCTTCCTTCAAAACATTACTTGCCAAGCTCAATGAGTGAAATTCCTAGTCATTCACCTTTCTTAAGAATTTAATCCACTTAGCCCATGGCTTCAACACTTAGGAACTTAAGCACATTACAACCTCCCTTCCCTAAGAAATTTGGTCCCCCAAATTTCCTAATAGTCTAGGCAATACATTAGGATAGCTCGTAAGCATTTCAGCTTAAACTTCTTCTGTGGCTTCTTCTTCAGAATGGTTAGTCCATTGCACTTTTACCAGAGGTATCCACTTACTTCTAAGCTTTCTAGTGTTTCTTGCCAGTATCCAAATTTGTTCTTCCTCATATGATAGATTTTGGGAAATAGGAATACTAGTAATATGTACTATTTGCTTAGGACTAGAGACACACTTCTTCAACAAACTCACATAGAAGGTGTCATGTACATGTTCTAGTTCAGGAGGTAGTTCTAGCTTGTAGGCCACATTCCCCACTCTTGTAAGTATCAGGTATGGTCCTGCATTCCTTTGGGCTAACTTCCCCTTTTTGCCAAACCTCATCACTCATTTCATGGGAAATATCTTTAACCACACCCAATCTCCTACTTTGAACTTAAGGTCCCTTCTCTTCTTTTCATTGGCATATGATTCTTGCCTATTGTTGGCAGGCCTAATCCTTTCTGTGATTAGCTTAATCTTCCCAGTAGTTTCTCTGAAGAGGTCTAGGCCCATTTCCATCTTATCTTCAGGTTCATGCCAACAATGTAGAGTTATGCACCTCCTGCTGTAGAGTGCTTCATAAGATGCCATGCTAATCACTAAGTGATGGCTATTGTTATTAGAAAACTCCATTAAAGGCAAGTGTTTACCTCATTCTCCCTAGAAGTCTATTAGACAACATCTCAACATATCTTCCAAGACTTGAATGGTTCTTTCAGTCTGTCCATCAGTTTAAGGGTGGTTGGCGGAGCTAAACATTAACTTTGAACTTAAGGCATGGTGTAGGGACTTCCATAATCTAGATACAAGTCTAGGGTCTCTATCTCTCTAATGTAAAGTGGTGCTAACTTCTCTAGTGAGTCTGTGAGGTTTATAGGTAGGAAGTGGGCTGCCTTTGTCAATTTATCCACTATGACCCACTTTGCATTGCATTTCTTTTTGGTCAGTGGCATACCCACAACAAAATCCATAGATATGGAAGCCCACTTTCTTTTTGGTATGGGCAAACTCTATTGCTTACCCCCAGGCATCTGGTGCACTACTTCCACTTGTTGGGAAGTCATACAATTAGCCATATAAGCACCTTTTTCTTGTTTCATATATGGCCAAAAAAAATGTGATCTTAAATCTTTGTACATTTTCTGAGGTCCGGGATGCATACTCATCAAGCTAAAGTGGGCTTCCTTTGAAATTTTTTTGCCTATGTCCATCCTTATTAGGTACATAAATCCTATCATGGGAGTACAGTATTCCATGTTTAACAGAAAACCCCTAATGCAATTTCCCTTGTTTCTATCCACAAATTTTAGGAAGTTTTTCATCTTGCAATTGTGCTTTCTGAATTAGGTCTTTCCACTCTAACCTAATAATTAGGACTTTCACTTGTTCCATTTCCCTTTTCCCCCACTTTTGGGCCAACTTAGTTAGACTCAATACTTTTACCTCAGTAGGTTGTCCAGTGGTTCTGAGTTCTCTAGTATATTTCCTACTAAGAGCATTAGCTACCACATTGGCCTTACCAACTGTATACTTAATGATGCATTCAAAATCTTTCAAGTATTCAAGCCATCTCATTTGCCTCATGTTCAAGTCTTTTTGTGTAAATAGATACTGTAGACTCTTGTGGTCTGTAAAGACTTAGAACTTACTTTTTAGCTGATAGTGTCTCTATTCCTTAAAAGCAAAAATCATTGCCATAAATTCCAGGTCATGCACTGGATAATTATTCTCATGAGGCCTAAGTTGCCTTGATCCATAGGCTATTGCTTGTTTCCCTTGCATTAGGACACAACCTAGTCTTACATGAAAAGCATCAGCGTATACTTCATACTCCTTAGTAGGGTCTGATATAATTAGTATTGGGGCTGTAGTTAATCTTTTCTTGAGTTCTTGGAAACTAGCTTCACATTGTTCACCCCACTCAAATTTCTGATCCTTCCTTGTCAATTGAGTGAGTGGAGCTAATATTAGAGAGAATTTGGGTACAAATCTCCTGTAATAACCTACAAGCCCTATGAAGCTTCTTATGTCCCTCACATTATGAGGTTGCTTCCATTCTAGGATAGCCTTAATCTTTTTAGGATCAACAGCTAAACTAGGCTTATTGATCACATGTTGAGGAAATCCTACTTCTTTAGCCCAAAATTGACATTTACTTAGCTTGCCATACAATTTATGCTCCAGTAGCAAGCCAAGTAGTAACCTCAAATGTTCCTTATGGGCTTTCTCATTCTTTGAGTACATTAATATACCATCTATGAATGCCACTGCAAAGTGGTCAAAATAAGCCTGAAACACTCTTTGCATAAAGTCCTTAAAGAAGGCTAGAGCATTAATGAGCCCAAACGGCGTCACTGTGTACCCAAAGTGACCATATGTAGTCCTGAAGGCTGTCTTAGGTATGCCTTCATTCTTGACTCTTAGCTAGAAGTATCCAGATCTGAGGTTTATCTTGGAAAACTCTAGCTCCCTTCAACTGATCAAACAAATCTTTTATCCTTGGGAGGGGATACTTGTTCTTGATGGTTAGTGCATTGAGTCTTCTGTAATCAATGCATAACCTAAAGGTCCCATCCTTCTTCTTTAGAAAAAGTAGATGTGCTCCCCATGAGGATGTACTTGGTCTTATGAAACCTTTCCCTAATAGTTCATCCAATTGATTCCTTAGCTCAATCATTTCAGGTATAGCCATTCTGTATGGAGTAATGGATATTAGTGTAGCTCCAAGCACTAATTTGATTTTAAACCCAACCTCTCTTATAGGAGGGATTCTAGGAAGATCTATGAAGAACACTTCAAGATACTCCTGCACTATAAGGATTTCATCCAACTCTCTAGTTACTTTAGTTCCATTCAGTTATAGGTATTCACCCATAATCACCAAGGGTTAGTGTTCCACCACTTTTAAATAGCTTTGAGCTGCTAACTCAGATGAACTTTTCACAAAATGTGGTTCAAACCCAGGCAAGCAAAGTTGCCTAGCATGGCAGTCTATAATCACCCTATTATCACTTAGCCAGATCATACCTAGTATGATGTTAAAGACATTAGTATCTAAGACTATTAGGTCAGCTCTAAACTCTAATTCACCAAGCTTAAGTATGCAATCTTTCACTACATGGTATGTGAACATACTCTCATTCCTAGCAGTTCTAACTAGGTACACTTCATTCATAGTGCATACCTTAAGATTCATAGCTTTTACAAGCTGAGAAGATATCATAGATAAAGATTCACCAGTACCAAATAAAATTGATACTTCATAACCATTTAAAATAATAGTACCTTTCAAATCTTTCTTAGTCATTCTGGCTTGATTTATATCTTCTTCTATCTCGAGCTGTTTGGTTTCTTGAGTCCTCATTGAGGTCTCCAACTAGAAAACTCTTCCAGGGGCCTAATTCTATTTTCTCTTAACTAGAGATAAGTTGGGGCCCTCATTTGGCCTCTTTATGGGTAGTTGTCCTTATGCCCACCTATTTCCAAACCTTCCCATCATCTTCTATTCTTCCTTCCCGATGGGAGAATCCTTCACCCAGTGATCCTCAGCACCATACTTGAGGTATCCCTTAGTCTATCTATAACATGGCTTTTGGCCGTGGTACTTTCCACATTGCTTGCATTAAGGTCCATAGTGGTTTGCTTTCTCTTATTTCTTAACTTCCTTTCTTGATTCAGGTAAGACTTCCTATCAGCCTCTCTTCTTAGGTGGTTTCTACACCCACTTATATCTTGAGGCCACTCACATTCTACCCTTTAAACTCTTGCTCTAAGGCCATGGCTCTCTGTACCACTTCATAATACTCTCTAACTCCCACAGCTCTAAGTATTTGTCTTAGCTTAGGTCTGAATCCCTTGAGCAACCTTTTAGTCTTTAGTTCCTCTTAACCTCCATATTAAGGAGCATAACGTATGAGGTTGTTAAACCTCTACTCATATTCTGGAACTATAAGGTCTCCTAGCTCAAGTAGATCAAATTCCACCTAGTTTTGATCTTTTAGCACTTCACTATTGTATTGCCATTGGAAGACTTACAGAAACTCTGCCCATTTCATGACCATTCTTCTAGAAGTTGGCCTTATACCATTCCTACTAGTGTAGGTCCTATGGACTACCTTCCACCACAACTTTACATTACCTTCCAACTTAAATGTGGCAAGTAGTACCTTTTGAGAAGAGGAAACCTCCATTCTCTCAAAGATTTGTCCACTTGATTGGTCCAAACTTTTGCTTCCTCAAGATCACATCCTCATTTGAAGACTGATGGTTTCAGAGCAAGAAAACCCTCCAGTTGGCTTTCCCTCAAGTCCTCATTCCTTGGCCTAAGAGCCCTCTCTTGTCTATCACTATGCTTTCCCCTTTGTGCCCTCATTGCCTCAGTGGTGACAGTGAGTTGTGTTGGCCTTTCAATTTCTTCTATGTCCAACTATTCTGCTTTGGACTTACTTCCTCTTGATTGTTAGTGTTGTACACAAAAGCCAATCATAAGATGATTGTATTTTTGCACATTGAGTCATGATATTTTATTAAGGCATTAAACTAGTGATTTTGTTTGTTGTTTTGTTTTTGTGTAACGTAATAAGCATAATTATAACTCTAGAATAATGATATTCTTAAATGTCCTTGGTTTAGTATTATCATGGAGCAGGTTACAATAATACATAATGACTAGCATATGTGGAGACTAATATGAAATATGTAGTCTACATATGGGTACAAGTTGGAGAACTTGTGTACTAGATCGGCCCACCCTGAAAATGCTACATGGATTATGATATAAGGGTCATAAGTGATTCTCATAATGATCATCGCATATGTAGTCCTTTAACCTAAGGTCATCAAGGGTCCCTACATGTGAGTCGGATACTTTGATACTTCCTTTTGTTGCTTATAACTGAGTGAACTTGAAGGAGATCATTGGGTATGTGACATATCATGTAGAGGCTTTTGTATGATCAAGATGGGATTTGTCCTTCCTATGTAATGGGAGTGATATCTTCAGGCCCCTTGATAAAGTGAGACTAAGAAAAGGCATGGGTATGCTCAGATGAGTTGATATACGATATCAATTTCATCAATTTATGTTACCACCTAACAAAATGGGAGAATTACAAGTGTGTCATAATGGCTAAAAACCATTATATTCTGTAATTCTCCCAAAATGATTGAAGTGTGGGGGATAAAATGCATGATCAACACCTCCTTAAAACTATTTCAAGTTGGTAACTTGGCCCCCAAGAAAAGCCTAAAGGATTGCTTGTTTGTCAAGCAACCTATGGACTTTTTCTAAGGTTTTGGAAATTCGGGTACTCAATTGCAAAACTCTCAAGAAAGAGACTTGGAGAGTTATGGGAAGGATATAAATGGTATGAAAGTGCTATTGGATGACCAAATTACTCATGCAAGACAAGTTTGGACAAAGGAAACACTAAAGGCAATAAGGACCTAAATGTCTTAGTGTAAACCTTAAGGTGTTCAAGCTTTTGACTTAAGTCTAAGGGTGGAATTGTAGGGTTATCCCACCATGGGAGAGGCAGCCAAGACTTGATAATTAGTCAAAAAAATTGGGCACATGTGTACCAATGAGTTTAATACAAAAAACCATAATTAGTGAGAATGAAAATGACATAAAGCAAGGTTAAGCTTGTTAAGTGTGTTTTGTGCCCTTAAACTCATTTAAGGCCATTTAACTGGCCAAATCACTTATCCCTCTCTCATTTTCATCCTCCCCCAACCCAAGAACATAGCCATACTTCCTCCATAGCCACTACACCTTCAAACTTGCAATTGATTGAAATTGAAGGAAAAAGGAAGCAATTGGAAGCAAACTAGAGCTATTGCTTGGATACTTCAAGGATCAAGCTTGATTTTCAGCCTACCCAAATTGGTAAGGGTTCTCTTGCTCTCATGGGATGTTTTCTATATTGTCAAACATCCATGAAGCTAGGGCTAAGCTTGGAAGAGAGCCATGAGCTTGATGAACCAAGCTTAGTGAGGGAAGTGCACTTATTGAAGGTTTTATGACCTATTGTCAAGTGCATAATGATGGCAGTAAAGTGAGGGTTTCTAGAGCCCAAAGTTAGTAGTAACTACTTTTAAAATCCTCCTAAGACCAAGCATTAGCTTGAGGAGGGCTGCCATAGTGATTTGGTTATGTTTATTATGTGTTTTATGGACTGACCTATGGTATATGTTGCTGCTGCATTTCATGTGTTTGTTTGTTGTGAATGGCTGCTGCATTTGGTTGCTATATCTTGTATATATGCAATGTGGTTTTATTTTAGTGTATTTCAATGCAGGTTTCAATGCTGGTCACATTGCCTATTGAATCCAAGTGTTACGCTTACTAAGTTTCTCAACGAAAGTTACTCCCCTCAATTCTGTCATTTCAGGTCCAGCTGAAAGATCACCTTCAAACTAACCATTGTGGTTTGATTTTTAATCTAAAATTTTATGTACATGAACGTCCATATGTCTAGTTATGATCTGGAAATTTTGGTGATTTTAGCAACACATTTGGTATTTTTAATGGTGGTACTTATTGTGTTGTGCAGCAACTGTCTAGCATCCTATTTTTGGAGTCCATTGTGTCTTAGGACCTCCTGTAACCTAGGGTGCGTATTTAGATGAGTTAAGAACATATTGTAGTTCATGTGTGCATGTCAATGTAGTGCATGCAAAATGAGACAAGTATGTGAACATTTGAGTAATGTTTTGGCTATGTAAGTGATGTGGTGCAAAGCTGCCTACATGTGAATGATGGGCTGCTTACTTGTAAATTCTGTTTTGGCCACATAAAGTTGTTAAAAGTAAGGGAATGTAATTCCTATGTGTAATTTACATATATGGGATAGCCTTGGAGGGCTTTCCCTTTGTGAATGAAGTGTTTGCATGGTTTGGAAAAAATGTATCGGCAAAATGGTCCAAAAATTGCCAGAATTTTGACTCTGACCTAAAGTTCAATATCTCCCTGTGTAGATTGAAGCTTGGAATGAAATTTTGACCACGTCTAGCAGACATCTGGAGGGTTAACTGGGTTTGGAATTTATGGATTTATAGTCCTGTAGCCAAAGATATGATGTTGCAAATTTGGCTGAGTTACTGTTCATTTTTGTCAGAATTTTGTAACCAACTTAAAAAATCCATAACTTGGTCCATAGGTGGGTTATTGATGTAAAAAAAAATTCCTCTATTTGATCTAAGTATCTACTTGCTAATGGAGCAATGAAAATAGGGGGTAGGTGGCTAGAATGATTCACTTTGTTAGTGGAATTTACAGATGCAGTAGCAGGTCTGTAGAACTTAACAAGATTGCCTAATGTGTGGAAGCCAAAACTAAGACTTGTGCTAGTGTTTTCCTTTTTAGCTGCCATAGTGTGCATAAATGTAAATATGTGTGTTATGGTTAGACCAATATGCATATATTTACATAGTGCTCAAGAGTGTCACTTGAGTATGTACACTAGGGATGTTGTTCTGATGACCTACAGGACACACCAAACCTGGGAGTCTAAATGCACGGTTTTGGCACCATAACTGGACTACCCCAGTGTGGCTAACAGAAGTTGGTATCAGTTCATGGTTTGTACATGTAGATAGCATACAATTGCATTGCATGCATCTACATACATGAACTCAGTTTGGTCAGCTGCTAGTGTCAAGTACCAGTGAAATACCTATGATCTTTATATGTGCTCTATGATGAATCATCAAGACAGGAAGTAAACATGGTTGCCACAAAGAGAGGGGAACCACCTCGAAGGCATCCTACTAACTCTGGGCAACAAAGAAATGGATAGAATAGTGGGAATCAGTGCCAACAGGGGGCACCAAACCCTGAAGTGCCTCAGGTTTAGTTAGAGCTTCAGAGGAACTTAGCTCTAATCAATGAGAACATAGTAAGGCTTATTCAAGCACAACAGCATGGAGTCCAAGTAGCTCCAATAGAACCAGTTCAGGATGGGCAGCAGCAACCAGAAGAGGATAGTGGGAACACATCTGAATATGTTCCTTCTACAAGCTTAGAAGACACAAATGATGAAACTGTTATGGAGAAAGATGAAGATAGGAAAAATGTAAGAGGAAAAAGACTAAGGTCTGAGGTTGGTTAGGTATCCAGGACCAATCCCTTAGTTTATGACCATTCCTCCACTAGGGATGAGATTGAGGATGGCCATTAGAGAAGATCCAGGAGAAGGAAGAGAGATCATAGAGATCATAGAGAACATCACCATACAGAGGGCTCTCATAGATCCAGGAGACATAAATTAGAGGATCTAGAAGGCCTAAATGAGGCCAGACTGTTGGAGAGGTTCCAAGGCCTAAGACCTCCATAGTTTGATGGAAGAGCTTGGCCAGAGAGAGCTGAGGAGTGGTTAATCTTCATTGAAAATATGTTTGAGAGGATGCCAGTCAACTCCACCAAGAAAGTGTCACTGGCTACCTACAATCTGGTAGTGCAGAGATGTGGTGGAGAAACACCAGAGATAAGTATGCTTTCCAGAAGGGGAGAAGGCCAAGAAGAGATATTGAGATGAGCTGGCTAGAGTTCACACAGCTATTCCAGGAGCAGTACATCAATGATGCTATCAAGGATATGAAGCAAGCTAAATTTGATGCTTTAAGGCAGGACAACCTCAATGTCCTAGAGTATGAGCACAAATTCAATCAGTTGGTGAGGTATGCTCCTCAGTATCATGGACTTGAGGAATTGAAGGCCAAAAGATTTGTCAGAGGCCTAAGGTCAAAAATTAGAAAGGTTGTCAGACCTTTTGGAGCAGTTACATACTATGAAGCAGTGTAGAAAGCTCTATTCGTAGAGCAAGAGGAGTATGAGACTAAGTACTTTTCCGGTGGACCAGGAGAAAGTAGCTAGGTAGGAGGCAAGTAGAAGAAGCCACCACATGGTAAGGGAATTGCCAAGAATTCTCATCTTGGTTGTGAGGGCAAGGTTAAAGGGAATTTCCTTGGCCTAAGGTGCCTTAAATGCAAGAATTTTTATGGAAAGAAACCTCGCTATTTTGAAACCCAAGCGTGTCTAAGATGTGGATCCATGGATCATTGGATCAAAGACTGCCCATAGGCTCAAAGGAGGCTAGAAGACCAAGGTCTAGTAAGGCCTATTGGGGCAGGTCCTAGAGGCGGAGAACTAAGGGAGGGACAGCAGACGCCAGTTCCTTTAATGCCTCGGCCTCTAGTGCAGAGAGCTGGCAGAGTCTTCCAAGTGGAAAGGCCAGAGACATCAGAGTAGGGAGGAGTGCTAAGAGGTAACATTTACCTTAATGGTATGCCTGCTAGTGTTCTGTTTTGATACTGGTGCATCTATGTCTATAGTGTCTAGGAAATTTGTTGAAGCCATGAAATTGCCTACTGAAATCATGCCTAGGATATCCTTAGTGAAAACAGCAGGTAGTCAATGTCTTTTCACTAATGTCCTAGCTAAGGATTGTGAGCTAGTAGTAGGAAAGACTAAGGTTATGACTAATCTGCTAGTGTTGGATATTCCTAAGAATGATTTAGTGCTAGGTATGAATTGGCTTGCTATACATAACATAAGAATTGATTGTGCTAAGAGAGAAATCACATTGCCTAATGGTGAAGTGCATGCATTAGCGTATGAAATGCATGCCATGGAGTTGCAGGTACTAGAAAAATGCCTGTGATTTCTGAGCATGATTACTATTATGCATTGAATGAATTGCACTATGATGAGGAAGTGGACAGAATACTTGAAGTGAGAGACTTTCCACAAGCCTTTCCTAAAGACCTGCCAGGTATTCCTCTACTAAGGGAGATTGAGTTTGAAATCAAGCTGCAACCAGAAGCTAGTCCAATATCCATACCACCTTACAGAATGCCAATCATAGAGATGAATGAGCTCAAGCAACAACTTGATAAACTTCTTGAAAAAGGTTCATAAGGCCAAGTGTTTCACCATGGGGAGCTCTTGTTCTCTTTCTAAAGAAAAAGGATGGATCGTTGAGACTATGCATTGACTACCGAAAGCTTAATGCAGTAACTATCAAGAACAAGTATCCACTCCCTAGGATTGAGGATCTATTTGATCAATTCAAGGGAGCTAAGATCTTCTTGAAGATATATTTGAGATCTGGATACTTCTAGTTGAGAGTAAAGGAAGAGGACATTCCTCACACTGCATTCAGGACAAGATATGGGCATTATGAGTACACAGTCAAGCCATTTGGTTTTAGTAATGGCCCAGCTACTTTCATGGACCTGATGAATGGGGTGTTCAGACCACATCTGGACAAATTTGTGGTTGTGTTCATTGATGACATCTTAGTGTATTCCAAGGATGAAAATGAACATGAACATCATCTGAAGATTGTCTTAAAGACTCTATTGGAAAATCAGCTTTATGCCAAGTTATCCAAGTGTGAATTCTGGATAAGGGAAGTGTCTTTCCTAGGACATATCATAGATGCACAAGGCCTTAAGGGAGACCTTGAAAAGGTCAAGGTAGTGCAAGAGTGGGAAAGACCAAGGACTATGAAGGAAATTAAAAGTTCCTAGGATTAGCTAGATACTACAGGAGATTTGTATCAGGGTTTTCCAGGATTGCCTCAATGCTTACTCATCTGACCAAGAAGGGTCAAAGATTTGAGTGGATTGAAAAGTGTAAAAAGAGTTACTAGGAGCTCAAGCAGAGGTTGGTGACAATGTTTGGCTAAAAATTGCACCAACCAAAGGCACTGTCAGATTTGGCAGAGGAACCAAATTAGCTACAAGATACATCGGTCCTTATGAGATCTTGGATAGAGTTGGCAAGGTTGCATATAGGTTAGCTCTACCGCCAAGCATGTCAAGTGTTCATAATGTTTTTCACATTAGTATGCTTAAGAAGTGTTTAGTGGACACAAAGCATGCTATTGTAGTGGAAGACATACAGTTGGAACCTAACTTAACATATGAAGAGAAACCTATAGCTATCTCAGCCAAGGATACCAGAAGGTTAAGAAACAAACATATTCCCATGGTTAAAGTTCAGTGGTCACACCACTCTGAAAGAAAAGCAACCTAGGAAACTGAAAAAGACCTTATGGAAAGGTATCCTAAAGAATACTTGAAGGTAAAGGTTATTTTGGAGGACCAAAATTTTTAAGGGCAGGAGGATTGTTACCACCTCACAAAATGGGAGAATTACAAGTGTGTCATAATGGCTAAAAACCATTATATTCTATAATTCTCACCATAGTGATTGAAGCGTGGGGGATAAAAGGCATGATCAACACCTCCTTAAAAGTGTTCCAAGTTGGTAACTTGGCCCCCAACAAAAGCCTAAAGGATTGCTTGTTTGTCAAGCAACCTATGGACCTTTTTCTAAGGTTTTGGAAATTCGGGTACTCAATTGCAAAACTCTCAAGAAAGAGACTTGGAGAGTTATGGGAAGGATATAAATGGTATGAAAGTGCTATTGGATGACCAAATTACTCATGCAAGACAAGTTTGGACAAAGGAAACACTAAAGACAATAACAACCTAAATGTCCTAGTGTAAACCTTAAGGTGTTCAAGCTTTTGACTTAAGTCAAATGGTGGAATTGTGGGGTTATCCCACCATGGGAGAGGCATCCAAGACTTGATAATTAGTCAAAAATGTTGGGCACATGTGTACCAATGAGTTTAAGACAAAGAAACCATAATTAGTGAGGAAGAAAATGACATAAAGCAAGGTTAAGCTTGTTAAGTGTGTTTTGTGCCCTTAAGCTCATTTAAGGCCATTTAACTGGCCAAATCACTTATCCCTCTTTAATTTTCATCCACCCCCAACCCAAGAACACAGCCATACTTCCTTCATAGCCACCATACCTTCAAACTTGCAATTGATTGAAATTCAAGGCAAAAGGAAGCAATTGGAAGCAAACTAGAGCTATTGCTTGGATGCTTCAAGGATCAAGCTTGATTTTCAGCCTACCCACTTTGGTAAGGAGTCTCTCACTCTCATGGGTTGTTTTCTATGTTTTCAAATATCCATGGAGCTAGATCTGAGCTTGGAAGACAGCCATGAGCTTGATGAACCAAGCTTAGTGAGGGAAGTGCACTTATTGAACGTTTTGTGACCTATTGTCAAGTGCACAATGATGGCAGAAAAGTGAGGGTTTCTAGAGCCCAAAGCTAGTAGTAACTACTTTTAAAATCCTCCTAAGACCAAGCATTAGCTTGAGGAGGGATGCCATAGTGATTTGGTTATGTTTATTATGTGTTTTATGGACTGACCTATGGTATATGTTGCTGCTGCATTTCATGTGTTTGTTTGTTGTGAATGGCTGCTGCATTTGGTTGCTATATCTTGTATATATGCATTGTGGTTTTTTAGTTTTAGTGTCTTTGGATTTAGGTTTCAATGATGGTCACATTGCCTATTGAATCCAAGTGTTACCCTTACTAAGTTTCTCAATGAAAGTTACTCTCCTCAATTCTGTCATTTCAGGTCCAGCTGAAAGATCACCTTCAAACTAACCATTGTGGTTTGATTTTTAATCTAAAATTTCAGGTACATGAACTTCCATATGTCTAGTTATGATCTGGAAATTTTGGTGATTTTAGGAACACATTTGGTGTTTTTAATGGTGGTACTTATTGTGTTGTGCAGCAGCTGTCCAGCATCCTGGTTTTGGAGTCCATTGTGTCTCAGGACCTCCTGTAACCTAGGGTGCGTATTTAGATGAGTTAAGACCATAGTGTAGTGCCTGTATGCATGTAAATGTATTGTATGTAAAATGATACAAGTAGTGAACATTTGAGTAATGTTTTGGCTATGTAAGTGATGTGGTGCAAAGCTGCCTAAGTGTGAATGATGGGCTGCTTACTTGTAAATTCTGTTTTGGCCACATAAAGTTGTTAAAATAAAGCGAATGTAATTGATATGTGTAATGGACATATATGGGATAGCCTTGGGAGGTTTTCCCCTTGTGAATGAAGTGTTTGCATGGTTTGGAAAAATTGTATGGGCAAAATGGTCCAGAAGTTGCCAGAATTTTGACTCTGGAGCTAAAGTTTAATATCTCCCTGTGTAGAATGAATCTTAGTATGAAATTTTTACCACACCTAGAGGACATCTAGTGGGTTAACTGGGTTTTTGGAATATCTAGATTTAGAGCTCTGTAACCAAAGATATGACATTGCAAATTTGACTGAGTTACTGTTCATTTGGTCAGAATTTTGTAACCAATTTAAAAAATCCATAACTTAGTCCATAGGTGGGTTATTGATGTAAAAAAAAAATTCCTTGGTTTGCTCTAAGTCTCTACTTGATAATGGAGCAAATAAAATAGGGCAGTATGAGGCTAGAATCATATAGTTTATTAGTCGAAGTTATAGGTGCAGTACATGGTTACTAGAACTTAACAAGATTGCCTAATGTGTGGAAGCCAAAACGAAGGCTTGTGCTAGTGTTTTCCTTCTTAGCTGCCATAGTGTACATACATGTAAATATGTGTGTTATGGTTAGACCAATATGCATGTATTTACATAGTGCTCAAGAGGGTCACTTGAGTATGTACACTAGGGGTGTTGTTCTAATGACCTACAAGACACACCAAACCTTGGAGTTTAAATGCACAGTTTTGGCACCATAATTGGACTACCTCGGAGTGGGTAACAATTTAAGCTAGTCTACTACTAGAGTAACACATTCCATGTCTTGTGCTTAGTCTTGATACAATTTATTAGTTGAAGTTTATTATCCAATTAGTGTCGTTTCTTCATATATGTCATATGTTCATTACGAGTTCTGGTTTCATGCATCATGAATCAATCTAATTAATCATGGCCGAAAAGCAACAGAACACATAACATCATGCGATTCAACATCAATCCCGTTTTAGGGTTTGACCAGTAGCTTTGATACCACTGTTGGGTTTCAGGAGCCAAACAGCGCAGCGGAATTTAACCGAAACCCTCCAGGATCCAAGTGAAACGGGGTAAACCGGGTGTTCGAATATTTTCATACCAAATTTTCGGTTGAGATCTCTCACTCAACTGTAGAGTCAAATCACAAAACTTGAATAGTTGACATGTTCAAGCTCTCTATGGTATCCACACGAGCCTCTCGGGATCACCACGCTTCCACCGCGTCCCGGCAGATGCGTTTCTCTTCCACTCGCAGTGCTAGCTTGCGTCCTCCAAGGAATTGCAAGAGAAGAGTGCAGCTATCGTTTTGGGAGGCTAGGGCAAGGAGACCTATGAATTTCTCACTAGAAGTTATATTTACAGTGAGACTCAACTTCCAGGCCTAATGGGCTTCAAAGCCCTAATCCAATTAGGCTTTAATTTTGGGCTTAATAATGGCTCAACTATTGGGCCCATTATTAATATCAAATTATTGTGAACCCAAAACCCAAATTATTAGCCCATGCACTCTAATGATCCAAATAGCTCTATGTGTGCAACCCAATAGGCTCTTACCATGTTGGCAATGATCATAAATCACATTTGCGATCATAAGCAATGAGTGGTGTCTAGCAACACATCATTGTTACCCAAGTGACAAGATTGTCGATGATTTGACTAAACCTTTATGATCATCACTGATATATGCCACTGTTCCTTTGTCCAAGATATCAAGACTAAGCACGAGACATGGAGTGTGTCACTCTTGTATAGCGCAATCTTTGGTTTCTTGATTACCGAATAGACCAACTTAAACTGATGACATTGATATCGTATATCAACTCATCCGAGCATGGCCATGCATTTTTCTAAGTCTTACTCTATCAAGGGGCCCAAAGATATCACTCCTGTTACATAGGAGGGACAAATCCCATCTTGATCATACAAATCCCTCTGCATGATATGTGAAATACCCAATGACCTCCTTTAAGTTCACTCAGTTACGAGCAACAAAGGAAAGTATCAAAGTATGTGACTCACATGTAGGGAACCTTGATGATCTTAGGTCGAAGGACTACATATACCATGATCACTATAAGAATCACTTATGACACTCATATAACGATCCATGTAGTGTTCTCATGGTGGGTCAGTCCAGTACATAAGTTCTCCAACTTGTACCCATATGCAAACTACATATCTCATATTAGTCTCCACATATGCTAGTTGTTATATATTATTGCAACCCGCTCCACAATAATACTAGACTAGGGACGTTTGAGAATATCATTATTCTAGGGTTACAATTATGTTTGTTATGTTACGCAGAAAAAAAACAACAAACATAATTGCTGGATTAATGCCTTAATAAAATATCATGACTCAATGTGCCAAAAATACAATCATCTCATGACTGGCCTTTTGGGCACAACACTAACAGGACAAAGGGACAATGGAATATATGGATAATGATCACAAAGGTTTAGTCGTATCACCGACAATCTTGTCGCTTGGGTAGCAATGATGTGTTGTTAGACACCACTCATTGCTTATGATCATAATTGTGATTTATGATCATTGCCAACAGGGTAAGAGCCTATTGGGTTGAACACATAAATCCTATTTGGATTATTTGAGTTCATGGGCTAATTTATTTGGGTTATGGTTTCATGATAATTTCATATTAATATTTGGCCCAAAAGTTGAGCCATTATTAAGACCAAAATTAAACCTAATTGTATTAGGGATTTGAAACCAATTAGGCTTGGAAGTTGAGTCTCACTTTAAATAAATCATATAGTGAGAAATTTGCAGCTTTTGCCCTAGCCTCCCAAAAGTTCCAGCCGCACTCTTCTCTTGCCATTCCTTGGAGGATGCAAGCTAGCACTGTGAGCGCAATAGAAACACATCTACCAGGATGTGTTAGAGGCATGGTGATCCCGATAGAATCATGTGGATACCATAGAGAGCTTGAACATGTCAACTATTTAGGTTTTGTGATCTGGCCCAATAGTTGGGTGAAAGATCTCAACTGAATTAGGTATGAAAGTTTTGAACACCCGGCTTACCCCGTTTCACTTGGATCCTGTAGCATTTTGGTTATATTTCACTGTGCTTGTTTCACTGTGCGAGGCCTCTTTACCAGAGGTTCCTTAATTGTATTTTTCATTTCTTCATAAGGCCCCTTTAGAGGTTTGAGACCTCTTCGAGCAGAAATTTGTCCCCGAGGGCTACTGGGGAAGGCCCTTCAGAAGAATGGACCATCTTCAGGAGACTTTTTCCTCTACCGAGGATGGTAGATCTCTTTTTTCAAGGTTGGTAGATTCACAAATTATAGGGTGACGAGACCCCATTTTTCCCGAAGTTGGTCATATAACTTTCTGAGGGTGCTGTGGAGAATCCCCTGAGGTTGGGGCTATGACGCTTCCAAGGGTGGTGTCAAGTTAGCAAATTAGGAGGTCACGTGGACGATAGCCTTTCGACTATCACTTGCCCCCCTTGGAGAAGCAGAAGTTGTATCTTTGCCGTTGATCTTTTGGGAGTATGTAATAAAAAGCTGAAGTTGTCCCTTGGCTAAGAGAACTTACTATTGCTAGCTCTTCGGGTGAATGCCCCACTTTTTCACCGAAGTTGTATTCTCGACACTCTCCAAGGCTCCTTATTGCGTTCTTTTTACCAGTTTTGAGCCTTTGATGAGGATGTCATGTTGGGTTTCAGGAGCCAAACAAGCACAGTGGAATTGAATTGAAACCCTCCAGGATCCAAGTAAAATGGGGTAAATCGGGCGTTCAAAAATTTTCATACCTAATGTTCGGTTGAGATCTCTCACCCAATTGTAGAGTTGAATCACAAAACCTAAATAGTTGACGTGTTCAAGCTCTCTATGGTATCCACACGAGCCTCTCGGGGTCACCATGCTTCCACCACATCCTAGCGGATGCGTTTCTCTTGCGCTCGCAATGCTAGCTTGCGTCCTCCAAGGAATTGCAAGAGAAGAGTGTGGCTATCCTTTTTGGGAGGTTAGGGCAAGAAGCTCCGAATTTCTCACTAAAAGTTGTATTTATAGTAAGACTCAACTTCCATGCCTAATGGGTTTCAAAGACCTAATCCAATTAGGCTTCAATTTTGGGCTTAATAATGGCTCAACTTTTGGGCCCATTATTAATTCGAAATTATTGTGAAACCATAACCCAAATAATTAGCCCATGCACTCTAATGATCCAAATAGCTCTATTTGTGTGACCCAATAGGCTCTTAGCACGCTGGCAATGATGATAAATCACATTTATGGCCATAAGCAATGAGCGGTGTCTAGCAACACATCATTGCTACCCAAGTGACAAGATTGTCGGTGATTCGACTATACCTTTATGATCATCATCGATATATGCCATTGTCCCTTCATCCAAGATATCAATACTAAGCACGAGACATGGAATGTGTCACTCTCGTATAGCACAATCTTTGGTTTCTTGATTACTGAGTAGACTAACTTAAACTGATGACATTGATATCGTATATCAACTTATCCGAGCATGGCCATGCATTTTTCTAAGTCTTACTCTATCAAGGGGCCCGAAGATATCACTCCCATTACATAGGAGGGACAAATCCCATCTTGATCATACAAATCCCTCCGCATGATATGTGACATACCCAATGACCTCCTTCAAGTTCACTCAGTTACGAGCAACAAAGGAAAGTATCAAAGTATGTGACTCACATGTAAGGAACCTTGATGATCTTAGGTCGAAGGACTCCATATACCATGATCACTATGAGAATCACTTATGACACTCATATAATGATCCATGTAGTGTTCTCATGGTGGGTCGGTCCAGTACACAAGTTCTCCAACTTGTACCCATATGTAGACTACATATCTCATTTTAGTCTCCACATATGCTAGTGTTATGTATTATTGCAACCCACTCCACAGTAATACTAGACTAGGGACGTTTGAGAATATCATTATTCTAGGGTTACAATTATGTTTATTACGTTACGTAGAAACAAAACAACAAACATAATTGCTAGATTAATGCCTTAATAAAATATCATGACTCAATGTGCAAAAAATACAATCATCTCATGATTGGCTTTTGGGCACAACACTAAGATGTCGCCCTGAAGCAATCTCTTATTTTTTGGCGAGGTCACACCTTCAAAATCTAAGGAGCTATTTATGTCCTCAGTCCAAAATTTCCATCTAACTAAAGTTGCATCTCCGAAATTGAGGAGCTATAATCTCTTTAAGGTTTTTCATTTCTGCCTTCTTGTTAATGAACAGTCCTATCTTTTGACTGGGCAGTTGGGTCACTTCGGGTTACGCGATATTGGCCTACTAAAGTCAGAAGGCATGCCCTCAATTCTCACATCATGTGACACAAGTCATCGAATTATAGGTGATCAGAAGTGTTCGTTATGTTAGTTGCGTCCCTTCATTTGTGAAGTGTCATTATGGCGACATTTCGCCTACCTCATTCGGTTTATATAAAGTGTTTTCTCTCTAGGGTTTCCTTACTCCTTTACTTTCATTTCTTTTACTGTTGGCCTCTTTCTCATTCTCCAGCTTTTTCTTACGATGATGCCAGCGGCGTAGTGATTTTTAGCGAGGTTTTGTGGCACTCTCCGAAGTTCCCATTTTCTTCCCAAATTAGGTGGGTTTATTTCTGAAGTTGTTCTTCTTCTTCCCATTTCTTTTGTTTTTCCTCCATCTGTCTGAGGTTAGTGTCTTAGTCACCAAAGATGTCATCTGAACAAGCTACGGTTATAGCTTTTCCCGAGAGCTAGGTTCCTCTTAACTCCCACTTGAGCTGCGTGAGTTCGGAGAAGTTGGCGAAGTTGAGGCTCAAGTTTTTTCTTCCTTTTTACTCAAAAATTGGGCTACCTAGTCATAATGAACCAAGCTACCTTCTTCATCAGAAAGAGATCACCATCTTCAAAGCTTAATTGAAGGCAGGTCTTCACTATCTAGCACCGAAGGTGGTTTCAAACTTTTGCCAATTCTATGGCATGGTCGTCAATCAAATGCCTTTGAACTCTTATGCCTACTTCATTGCCTTCCTATGCATGTGTGGCATTTTTAAAATTGTCTGACATTTTGTCTTCTTTCCCTAATACTACAAAATTCACCCTATCCCGAAGGGGGGATTCTGCTTCTTGCTCCGTCAAGGATCCGGGAGTAAGAAATTTACTTTCACCTTTGGCACCAAAAACAGCTGGTAAAGGGGGTAGAAGAAGTACTTCTTCATGGACATTAATGAGAAGTGGGTAGATCTTCCTACTCAATGGGCTTTGGGTACTTTGGCCACCAATATAGTAGACCTGAGAAAGCTATTACATTTAGAGCTAGAGCGTCAGTTTGAAGAGATCGATAGTCGTATCCAAGCTATCACGGATTGGGATGCCAAGGTACGTCTGCGATCTTTCTACCCATTCCCCATTAGATGGATTTTTATGACTAAGAAGGTTCTTCGGGAGCTTAGGGTAATCAAAGAACATGACACCGATAAAGTTATGCTGAAGCCCTTGGTGGATGGAAAGAAAGCGTGGCTTGTTCTGCTCTTTCATTGTGAACTCTCCTATCTTGGCCTCATAAAAAGTAAGCTGTTCCTCAAAGCATGGACTTAGAATTTTTGATACTTACATTGATATGTTTATTTTTGCAAAGATGGGTGACAAATTTGTAGCTTTTTGCAAGAGCTTATACCTCGGCTAGCCAAGAAAATAGAGCAGCAAAAGAATAAGGCACCCAGGATGAACAAGGTGCCAGCTGGATCGTCTTCATCGCCGAAGTTGAAGAAAAATAAGAGGACTCCCTTCCCCCTTCCCCCAAAGATCATGTTGAGGCGCTGGATCAGACGATGGTGCGTGATGACCCGCCCTCGGAGCCAGCCATCTACTCAACCCCTCTAAGTCCTAATACTGTTGTCGAGACATTGGGGACTTCGTTGGGGGGGGGGGATTTCAACCGAAGAGGCTCAGGAGAGACGAAGAAGGAAGGGCAAGAATATTCCTGCCAAAGTACTGGATGTCAGCGAGTCTAACGGAGAGGGCGCTGAACTTTCACCAGGTTTGTCTCTTAGCCATTCATCTATGAGTTTGGGATTTTTTGGTATTTTAGAGCTTGTAGATGAATGGCTAAGAGATAATGTAATAATGGAACTTTGGTGTGACTTCACAGAGGATAAGGCCCGGTCGATGTTGATGATGGACCACCTTCAGTGTAGGGCTGTTGGGGACTCGAAGACTCCGCAAGACAAGGAACCGAGGGAGCCCTTCTAGACCTTCACCAAGGACATGGATTTGTTCTCTGAAGACTGTTAGAAGATGGTCGCTCAAGGACCAAATCTATATGCATAATAGACCAAAGCTCAGGGATGAGATACATGAGGAAGCTCACACAAGCAAGTTAAACATTCATCTAGGAAGTGAGAAAATGTATAAAGACTTGGGGACTCAATTCTAGTGGCCAAACATGAGGAGAGACATAGCTTCTTATGTCTCCAAATGTGCCACATGCCAGAGGGTAAAGGTAGAGCACCAAAAGCCAGCTGGTACCCTACAAACTCTACCCATACCAGTGAGGAAGTGGGGCAACATAACCATGGAGTTTTTGAATGGGTTGCCTATGACTAGATTAAGGCATGATACAATCTAGGTCATTGTGGATAGGTTAACCAAATATGCCCAGTTCATACCTATAAAACTCATAGAATCCTTGGAGAAGTTAGCTCAGTTGTATGTCCAAGAGATAGTTAGACTACATGGATTTCCAGACTCCATTGTATCTGATAAAGATCCAAGATTTACAGCTCAATTTTGGAGTGCTTTTCATAAAGCACCAAGAACCAAAATCCACCTGAGTACTGCTTATTATCCTTAGATCGATGGGCAATCTGAAAGGGTGATACAGATACTGGAAGACATGCTCAGGAGCTGTGTGTTGGATTTCAAAGGTGAATGGGACCAACACTTGCCATTGGTGGAATTCTCATATAACAATAGTTACCAAAGCACCATTGGCATGGCACCTTATGAAGCATTATATGGAAGAAGGTGCATGACACCCCACTATTGGGTGGAAGCCTCAGACAGGCTAGAGTTGGGTCCCGAAATTATTGAAGAGACTACTGCCAAAATCAAGAAAATTCAAGAGAGATTAAAGGCAGCCAATGAAAGGACCACAACCTATGTGAACAAAAGAAGGAGAGACTTGGAATTTGAGGTTGGTGACAATGTTTGGCTGAAAGTTGCACCAACCAAAGGCACTGTCAGATTTGGTAGAAGAACCAAGTTAGCTCCAAGATACATAGGTCCTTATGAGATCTTGGATAGAGTTGGCAAGGTAGCATACAGGTTAGCTCTACCGCCAAGCATGTCAAGTGTTCATAATGTTTTTCACATCAGTATGCTTAAGAAGTGTCTATTGGACACAAAGCATGCTATTGTAGTGGAAGACATACAGTTGGAACCTAACTTGACATATGAAGAGAAACCTATAGCTATCTTAGCCAAGGATACCAGAAGGTTAAGAAACAAACTCATTCCCATGGTTAAAGTTCAGTGGTCACACCACTCTGAAAGAGAAGCAACCTGGGAAACTGAAAAAGACCTTATGGAAAGGTATCCTGAAGAATACCCGAAGCTAAAGGCTATTTTGGAGGACCAAAATTTTTAAAGGGGGGAGGATTGTTACCACCTCACAAAAATGGGAGAATTACAAGTGTGGCATAATGGTCAAAAAACCATTATATTGTGTAATTCTCTTCATAGTGATTGAAGTGTGATGGGTAAAAGGCATAATGAACACCTCCTTAAAAGTGTTCCAAGTTGGTAACTTGGCCCCCAAGAAAAGCCTTAAGGATTGCTTGTTTGTCAAGCAACCTATGGACTTTTTTGTAAGGTTTTGGAAATTCGGGTACTCAATTGCAAAACTCTCAAGAAAGAGACTTGGAGAGTTATGGGAAGGATATGAATGGTATGAAAGTGCTATTGGAGGACCAAATTTCTCATGGAAGACAACTAAGGACAAAGGAAACACAAAAAGGCATAAAGGACCTAAGTGTTCTAATGTAGGCCTTAGGATGTGTATGTTTTTTACTTAAGTCAAATGGTGCAATTGTGGAGTTTTCCCACCATGGGGGGGGCGGCCATGGCTTGATAATTAGTCAAAAATGTTGGGCACATGTGTACCAATGAGTTTAAGACAAAGAAACCATAATTAGTGAGAAGGAAAATGACATAAAGCAAGGTTAAGCTTGTTAAGTGTGTTTTGTGCCCTTAAGCTCATTTAAGGCCATTTAAGTGGCCAATTCACTTATCTCTCTCCCATTTTCAGTCCTCCTCCAGCCCAAGAACATAGCCATACTTCCTCCATAGCCACCACACCTTCAAACTTGCAATTGATTGAAATTGAAGGCAAAAGGAAGCAATTGGAAGCAAACTAGAGCTATTGCTTGGATACTTCAAGGATCAAGCTTGATTTTCAGCCTACCCACTTTGGTAAGGGTTCTCTTGCTCCCATGGGTTGTTTTCTATATTTTCAAGCAACCATGGAGCTAGGGCTAAGCTTGGAAGAGAGCCATGAGCTTGATGAACCAAGCTTAGTGAGGGGAGTGCACTTATTGAAGGTTTTGTGACCTAGTGTGAAGTGCACAAAGATGGCAGTGAAATGAGGGTTTCTAGAGCCCAAAGTTAGTACTAACTAGTGTTAAAATCCTCCTAAGACCAATCATTAGCTTGAGGAGGGCTGCCATAGTGATTTGGTTATGTTTATTATGTGTTTTATGGACTAATCTATGTTATATGTTGCTGCCACATTTCATGTGTTTGTTGGTTGTGAATGGCTGCTGCATTTGGTTGCTATATCTTGTATATATGCATTGTGGTTTTTGTGTTTTAGTGTCTTTCGATGTAGGTTTTAATGATGGTTACATTGCCTATTGAATCCAAGTGCTACCCTTACTAAGTTTCTCAATGAAACTTACTCCCCTCAATTCTGTCATTTCAGGTACAGCTGAAAGATCACCTTCAAACTAACCTTTTGTGGTTTGATTTTTGCCCTAAATTTTTAGGAACATAAACTTCGATATGTCTAGTTATGATCTAGAAAGTTTGGGGATTTTAGGAGCACCTTTGGTATTTTAGTGATGGTACTTATTGTGTTATGCAGTAGCTATCTAGCATCCTATTTTTGGAGTCCATTGTATCTCAGGCACTCCTGTAACTAAGGGTGTGAATTGAGTTGATTAAATACCATTTTTGGTTCATGTATGCATGTACATGTAGTGCATGTAAAATGAGGCATGTATGTGAACATTTGAGTAGTATTTTGGCTATGTATGTTATGTGGTCGAAAGCTACCTAAATGTGAATGATAGGCTGCTTACTTGTAAATTATGTTTTGGTCACATATGGTTGTTAGATGCAATGGAATGTAATTCCTATATGTAATGGACATATGTGGGATAGCCTTGGAGGGCTTACCCCTTGTGAATGAAGTGTTTGCGTCATTTGGAAAAATTATATGGGCAAAATGGTCCAAAGTGGCCAAAAATTTGACCCTATACCTAAAGTTTAATATCTCCCTATTTAGAATGAATCTTGGTATGAAATTTTTACAACACCTAGAGTACATCTAGGGGTTGAACTGGGATTTGTAATTTATACATTTGGAGCCCTGTACCCAAACTTATGATGTTCCAAAATTGGCTAACTTACTGTTCATTTTGTCAGAATTTTGTAACCAACTTAAAAAATCCATAACTTGGTCCATAGGTGGGCTATTGATATAAAAAAAAATTCCTTGGTTTAAAGTAAGTCTATAATTTATAATGGAACAAATAAAACATGGGGTTGCATGGCTAGATTGGTAGAATTTTGTGGAAGAAGTTTCAGGTGCAGTGGCTGGTCACTTACACTTAATAAGATTGCCTAATAAGTGGTAGCCAAGATTAAGACTTGTGCTAGTATTTTCCTTCCTCCCTACCATGGTGTGCATAGAATGTGAATATGTATGTATGTTGGGTTTCGGGAGCCAAACAGCGCAGCGAAATTTAACCGAAACCCTCCAGGATCCAAGTGAAACGGGGTAAACCGGGTGTTCGAAAATTTCATACCTAATTTTCGGTTGAGATCTCTCACTCAACTGTAGAGTCGAATCACAAAACCTGAACAGTTGACGTGTTCAGGCTCTCTATGGTATCCACACGAGCCTCTCGGGATCACTACGCTTCCACCACGTCCCGGCAGATGCGTTTCTCTTGCGCACGCAGTGCTAGCTTGCGTCCTCCAAGGAATTGCAAGAGAAGAGTGTGGCTGTCCTTTTGGGAGGCTAGGGCAAGGAGACCTGCGAATTTCTCACTTAAAAGTTGTATTTATAGTGAGACTCAACTTCCAGGCCTAATGGGTTTCAAAGCCCTAATCCAATTAGGATTTAATTTCGGGCTTAATAATGGCTCAACTCCTTGGCCCATTATTAATACGAAATTAAAGTGAAACCATAACCCAAATAATTAGCCCATGCACTCTAATGATCCAAATAGCTCTATGTGTGCGACCCAATAGGCTCTTGCCATGTTGGCAATGATCATAAATCACATTTATGATCATAAGCAATGAGCGGTGTCTAGCAACACATCATTGCTACCCAAGTGACAAGATTGTCGGTGAATCGACTAAACCTTTATGATCATCACCGATATATGCCATTGTCCCTTTGTCCAAGATATCAAGACTAAGCACGAGACATGGAATGTGTCACTCTCGTATAGCCCAATCTTTGGTTTCTTGATTACCGAGTAGACCAACTTAAACTGACGACATTGATATCATATATCAACTCATCGAAGCATGGCCATGCATTTTCTAAGTCTCACTCTATCAAGGGGCCCAAAGATATCACTCCCGTTACATAGGAGGGACAAATCCCATCTTGATCATACAAATCCCTCCGCATGATATGTGACATACCCAATGACCTCCTTCAAGTTCACTCAGTTACGAGTAACAAAGGAAAGTATCAAAGTATGTGACTCACATGTAGGGAACCTTGTTGATCTTAGGTCGAAGGACTACATATACCATGATCACTATGAGAATCACTTATGACACTCATATAACGATCCATGAAGTGTTCTCATGGTGGGTCGGTCCAGTACACAAGTTCTCCAACTTGTACCCATATGTAGACTAGATATCTCATATTAGTCTCCACATATGCTAGTCATTATGTATTATTGCAACCCGCTCCACAATAATACTAGACTAGGGACGTTTAAGAATATCATTATTCTAGGGTTACAATTATGCTTATTACGTTACGCAGAAACAAAACAACAAACATAATTGCTGGATTAATGCCTCAATAAAATATCATGACTCAATGTGCAAAAATACAATCATCTCATGATTGGCTTTTGGGCACAATACTAACAATGTAATGGTTTGTCCAATGTGCATGCATTTACATAGTGCCTAAGAGGACCACTTGGGTATGCACACTAAGGGTGTTGTTCTGATGGCCCACAAAACATACCAATCCTGGGAGTTTTTAAATGCACAATTTTGTCACCATAAATGGATTACCCCAGAGTGCATAATAGATACCCTCTCCTTTTGGAAGCCATGTTTACTTCCTAATTTGATGATTCATCATAGAGTACATATAATGATCATAGGTACTTTAGTGGTACTTAACGCTAGCAGCTGACCACACTGAGTTCATGTATGTATCTCGCATGCAAAGTAACTATTTGCCATGTACATGTGTAAGCCATGCTTTGATGCCTACATCTATTACCCACTTTGGGGTAGTTTAGTTATGGTGCCAAAATTGTGCATTTAAAACTCGCAGGATTGGTATGTTCCATAGGTTGTTAGAACAATACCCTTAATGTGCATACCCAAGTGGCCCTATTAGGCACTATGTAAATTCATGCATATTGGTCCACCCATTACACACAAATTCACATTTTATGCATGCCATGGCATTAAGGAAGGAAAACACTAACACAAGTCTTAATCTCGGCTACCACACATTAGGCAATCTTACTAAGTGTAAGTCACCAGCCGTTGCACCTGAAACTTCTTCCAAAAAAATGTATTAATCTAGCCATGTAAACCACTATTTTATTTTCCTCATTATCAAGTGTAGTCTCTAAGTATACTAATGAATTTGGTTTTACATCAATAGCCAACCTACGGACCAAGTTATGGATTTTTTAAGTTGGTTACAAAATTCTGACCAAATGAACAATAACTTAGCCAACTTTGCAGTGCCATATCTTTGGCTACAGGGATCCAAATTTAGAAAATCCAAGTTCAACCTATAGATGTGGTCTAGGTTTGGTAAAAATTTCATACAATGATTCATGCTACACAGGGAGATATAGAACTTTGAGTTCAAAGTCAAAATTCTGGTCACTTTATGACCATTTTGCCCATACCAAATTTCATAAGTGTGCAAACTCTTCATTCACAAGGGGTAAGCGCTCCAATGCTATCCCATACATGTCTAATATAATAGGAATTTTATTATCTTTCATCTAACAACTTTATGTGGCCAAAACATAATTTACAAGTAAGTAGCCTATCATTCACACTTAGGCAGCTTTGCACCACATCACATACATAGCCAAAACATTTCTCAAATGTTCACATACTTGTCTCATTTTACATACAATACATGTAAATGAATACATGGAATACATAATCGTATTAACCTAGTTAAATATGCACCCTAAGTTACAGGAGTACATGAGACACAGTGGACTCCAGAAATAGGATGCTGGACAGCTACTACATAACATAATAAGCACCATCACTAAAAATACCAACTGTGCTCCTAAAATCACCAAGATTTCTAGATCACAAGTAGATACATGGAAGTGAAAATAAACTAAATTTTAGATCAAAACTCAAATAGAAAAAGGTCAGTTTGAATGTGATCTTTTTGCTGGACCTGAAATGGCAAAATTGAGGGGAGTAAGTTTCATTTTGAAACCTAGTAAGGGAAACTCTTCGTTTCTTAAGGAAATGTGATCCTCATTAAAACCTGCATCCAAAGGCACTAAAACACAAAATCACAATGCATATATACAACATATAGCAACCAAACACAGTAGCCATTCACAACCAACAAACACATGAAATTCGGTATTAACATAAACCACAGGTTAGTCCATAAAACATACAATAAACTGAAGTAAATCACTATGGAGGCCCTCCTCAATCTATTGCTTGATCTTAGGAGGATTTTAACTGTAGTTAGTACTAAATTTGGGCTTTAGAAACCCTCACTTTACTTCAATCATTGCGCACTTTACACTACGTCATAAAGCCTTCAATAAGTGCACTCCCCTCACTAAGCTTGGTTTATCAAGCTCATGACTCTCTTCCAAGCTTAACCCTAGCTCCATGTATGCTTGAAAATATAGTAAACAATGCATGACAGTAAGAGAACCCTTACCAAGATTAGTGGGCCAAATTTGAAGCTTGATCCTTGAAGTATTCAAGCAACAGCTCTAGTTTGCTTCCAATTGCTTCCTTTTGCCTTCACTTTCAATCTTGGAGTTATGGTGGCTATGAAGGAGCTATGGAAAAAGTGTGGAGGAGGGTGGTGGCTGGTCGGGTCAAATATGAGAGAACAAAAATTGAGTTTGGCTTCTTAAATTAACTTTAGGACACTAAACATCCTTATTAGCCTTAATCATGCCTTCTGTCTTTTTCTTTGCCCATAAGCATGATTTCTTTATCCCAAACTTATTGGTCCCCATTTTGCCCTCTTTTTGACTATTTATCAAGCCATAGCCGCCTATGCCATGGTGGGATAACCCCAAAATTCCATCCTTTGACTTAAGTCAAAAGCTTGAACACCTTAAGGTTTACATTAAGATATTTAGGTTCTTAATGCCTTTAGTGTTCCTTTGTCCAAACTTGTCTTCCATGAGAAATTTGGTCCTCCAATAGCACTTTCATACCATTCATATCCTTCCCATAACTCTCCAAGGCTCTTTCTTGAGAGTTTTGAAATTAACTACTTGAATTTCCAAAACCTTACAAAAAGGTCTATAGGTTACTTTAAAAACAAGCAATCCTTAATGCTTTTCTTGGGGGCCAAGTTACCAACATAAAACACATTAAGTAGGTGTTCATTATACCTTTTATCCCTCATACTTCAATCACTATGAAGAGAATTACACAATATAATGGTTTTTTGACCATTATGCCACACTTGTAATTCTCCCATTTTTGAGACGTGGTAACATTTACTGGATCAGAACGCATGCCCTTGTTTATCATGCCATGTGACATGTGTCATCAGGTCATTCACCATTCTTCGCATCGTTACATTAGATACATCTCTTAACCTGTAGAAGGTCATTATGGCGCCATTTCACTTGCCTTCTTCGGGCTATATAAAGCCATTTCTAACTAAGGGTTCCTCACTCATCCGCCTTTAGCTCTCCCTTGCACTCTCATCTTTCTTATTTTCTTGTAGTAGTGTCCTAATGGTGGAGTGATTTTTTGCCACCATTTACGGTGGTTTTCCTTTGTTTAGTACATAGGTGATGCCCCGCGGCATCCTCGTTGTATGACATGCTGGCGTGAGGAAAAGACTTCCGATATGAGGGTGCCTAAAACACTAAGAAGAACAAGGGTTAGAAGCTCCCCATAATGTGTTTCCGGAAGAGGAGGATCCGATGCCCAAGTTAGTATTTGGGGAGTAAGGAGCAGATAGTGGAGAGCAATGAGTAGAAAGAGTTCTATCTCCTCTTACCAAGGTCGTTCCCAAGTTTTTATAGGAGGGCGTAGCGAGGAGGCTGTTTGACATAGCCCGTTCAAATCATAACACGTGTAGGGTCGGATGTGGTCTGTACCTTCGGAGATAGGTATCTCCAGCTGGCCGTAGGCCGTTCTAGCCAGAGATTAGGGGCATGTGTGAGGTCTGTGTGTCAGAGGTTCCTTAACCATTTTTGTCGTGTCTCCACAAGACCTCTTCGGGAAGCTAGAACCCTTCGGGGTATGGAACTCCTTTGTGGTAGGAGGTCTGCTTCGGGCCGACATTACCACCGAGTGTTGTTAGGTGAGGTCCTTCGGCAGAGTGGGGCACCTTTAGGAGATGTTCTCCCTTGCCAAGGATGGGGATATACACTCCTGAAGTTGGTTGGCTCACCCATTCGAGGGTGGTTGTGCATGCCCTTTCCGAGGTCGGTCCAATCACTTACTGAAGGTAGTTGAGGTCAGGGCTAGGTCTTGACTAAAGGTGGTCTTTGCCTAGCTAATCAGATCTCAAAGACATTCTCCCTTTGGTTGTAGGGTGGAGTTCACACCGAGGATGGTGGGGGCTTCCCTTTTTCTGGAGGTTGGTCATGTGTGTTCCCCGAGGGTGGTACTCACCAAGCCAATTCGGGAAATCTCCAAAGGCAATAGCCCTTTGGCTATCACATGCCTCCCTTGGGAAGCCGAAGTTGTATGTTCGGTGCTTGAGCTTTTACAAGCATATCATGGAGCTCTTGGGAGGTGACAGCCGTCGTCTTAACTATTATGACTAGACTTTTGACCGAGGTTACCTTCTTCGGAAGAGGGCACCTCTTTGGGTTAAGATGTCTCTTCAAGCCAAGGTAGTCCTATCATCATTCAAGCGATACGTCCTCATTTTTAGCCAGGCTTTTGATTTGCTTGAAGTTGTTACTTCAGACCGAAGTGCATATTCCCCTTCTAATTTTTTGTTGCCTCAGTGAATTGTCACATCTTCTTGATCGGATAGACATGTCACTTCAGGCTAAGCTGGAATAGGCCTGCTAGCTGTCAGGAGGCATGCCCTCATTTCCAACATCAGGTGACACATGTCACCTGGTGACTGGCGAACACTTGTGTCCATTACATTAATCGCATTTCTTCGCCTTCAAGGGATCATTATGGTGACTCTTTGCCTGCCTCTTTAGGCCTATATAAACCCTTCCTCCTCAGTTTTTTCCACACTTCTGTTCTTTTGCTATCGAGTTTCCTCTTCTCTCCTTCTTTTTTTCGGCGGTGGTGCTAGCGGCGGAATGATTTTCGGTGACACTTACGGTGGCCTTCCGAAGTTCATACCTTGTTCCGAGCTAGGTGGGTCTCTTTTTTGAAATCGTTCTTCGGTATTTTTTGTATGTCTTCCCCATTCTTCTTCTTTCACCTTCCTGAGGTTAGACTTTTTCTTTCTGAACATGTTTGCACCCCAAGCTAAGACCTATCCCATTCCTGAGAGATGGCTTCCCCGCAACTCTCATCCAAGTTGTGCCACTTCGGAGAAAGTTCAGAAGTGGTTGGCCAAATTCTTCCTTCCTTCTTATGCTGTCACTAGGCTACCGAGTCCAGGTATGCCTAGTTTTATGCCTTATTCGGATGAGGTTACCATCTTTTGAGCCCAGCTAAAGGCCGGACTTCGGTATCATCCACCAAAGATGGTTTACGACTTTTGCCAATTCCATGGCATAACTGTGAACCAACTTCCTCTGAACTCCGATTCTTATTTCAATGCCTTTCTTTGCATGTGTGGGGTCTTCAAGATAGAGCCCCATTTCATCTTCTTCATGCAATACTACAAACTCCACATCATCTCCAAGAGTGGGTTCTACTTCTTGCTTCCTCGGGGATCTAGGAGTGGGAAGTACACGTTCACCTTTGGAATGAAGGACAGCTGGTGAGGGTGGCAAAAGAAGTTCTTCTTTCTGAAGGTCCATGAGCAGTAGAAGCATGTGCCGACCAAATGGGCATCGGGGACTTTGGATATTGATGTAGTTGATCCTCAGAAGCTACTAACCTTAGAGTTAGAAGCCCAATTTAAGGAGTTCGACAGCTGTATTTGGGCTGTCGCAGACTGGGATCCCAAGGTCCCTCCGAGTTCCTTAAAACCCTTTCCCATTAGGTTTAATTTGATGACTGAAAAGGTCCTTCAGGAGCTGGAGGTGATCAACGAACACATTACTGACCTGAACATGCCGAAGCCTCCTTTTGACAGGAAGAAGGCGTCGCTGGTAATGCTCCTTCAGCGCGAACTCACGTATCCGGTTCTTGAAGAGAGTAAGTTTCTTTCCAAATTTTTTCATATATCTCCTTCTGTACTTACCCTGATGTTCTTTTTTTTGCAGAGATGGGTGACAAGTCCACTGCATTTTACAAGTCTCTCTTCTCGATTAGGTCGAAAAGGGGGAGCAGTAGAGAAAGAAGTCAGCGCCGAAGAGGAATATGGTGCTTGAGGGAACATCTTCAACTCTGAAGTCGAAGAAAGTCAAGGAGGACTCGCTTCCTCCTCTTCCCGAAGGTGATGTGGAGGTGCAAGATCAAACTTCTGTTCGCGCCGACTCTCTTTTGGAGCCAGCCATTTGCTCAACTCCCCTAAGTCCCAATACTGCGGCGGAGATCTTGGGGACCTCGGTTGGGGGACTTTGAGCCGAGGAGCTTGAGTAGCTCCGAAATAGGGAAGCCAAGCATGTTCTTGCCGAGGTCCTCGAGGTCAGTGCTTCCGAGGGAGATGAAGCCAAGCTTTCGCCAGGTTTGTCCCTTACCCATTCTTCTATGAGTTTGGGAATTTTTGGCATTTTAGACCTTATAGATAAATTGCTAAGGGATAACGTGCTAATGAAACTTTGGCGTGATTTTGCAGAAGAGCAACCACCTGCTCAGTGGTTGGTGGAGCACACCCGAAAAAGGGCCATTCAAGATACCAAGATTCTGAAGGACAAAGTGCCGAGGGAGCCTTTCTGGACTTTTACGGAGCACATGGACTTGTTCTCCGAGGATAGACAGAAAATGGCTCAAATGGCGAAAGGCATCTTGACAAATGCCACTGTCCAGTCCCTCACGGAGGAGTGTCTGAATGAGGAGGTCCTCGCCGCGAGTATGACTGAACATGTTGCCCAAGCAAGCTTTTGAACCTTTTAGGACTTAGTGAAATTTCCTAAGTTTTTTTCCCATTTCTGATCCCTATTCTGCCTTTCCTTTTACAGCTTTTGGCATATAGTGGATACTTCGAAGCTTGGGCAGCCAAACAGTCTTCAGTCTGAGGTCAGTCCGAGGAGTCCTTGGTAAAGGCCAAGGAGCTCTTTACCAGCTTTCTCATCAAGTACAGCGAGCTTAATAAAATAGCCAAGGAAGAGCTGGCCAACCTTCGTAAAGAGTGTCTGAAGAGTCAGGAGGAGCTCATTCATGAATTTTGGGCAAGGATGTCAGACCTAGGTTCGAAGATGATATCTTTGAACTCAGTGAATGAGGCTTTTCAAAAGGCGAGAGACGATGTCGTTGCCGATCTTAGAAAGGCCTTTGCTCTCAATTTTGAACTCCAAGCCAAGGTCAACAAGCTAAAGAATGAAGAGAAGAACAGGAAGAAGTTGGAGAGAGAGTACATGGTCCTAAAAAATGAACTGGAGGACTTGCATGTGGAGAAGAACAAGTCTGGCTAGGCAACTAAGTCCTCTTATCAGGACGGTTTTTGCTTGGCCCGTCACCATGTTCTGTCCAAATTTCGCGACCTTGACATTTCCTTTCTGGTGGCCCTGGACATCCCCAAAGGACCCTCTTGGGAGTGGTCAAGGATAAAGTTCGTCAATCTCCCAGCTAATCCACCTTCGTGTCCAACAGTTGCTGCCAAAGAAGAAGATGCTGAAGGTGAGGTAGCTAAAGATGCCGAGGAGCCAGCAGGTGTCCAGGACCCTGAATAGGCTTCCTTTTGCTTCTTTTCCTTGTAATTTTCTCCTTTTGTACTTCATAACAAAATTTCAATGAAACTTTCTTTGTTCAAAATTTTGGCTAAGTTCCTTACTAAACTATCTTCAGCGTCGAAGGTTGTCGTGACCATGTTCGGTCATCATCCTTAGGAAAAAGACCATCTTCCATGAAACTTAACACATGTATAATTAGTTCAGTCCCTTTTTCACCAACCATGTTCGGTTAACAGTTTTTGGAAAAAGTGACTCGTCGGACATATCCACGTTCGGACCATTTCATCCTTGAAAATTTTTTGATGTTCTTCACTTATGCACTTCAGGAAGCAACTACTTTTGGCTTTCCTCTTTCGGGTACGACCATGTTTGGTCACATGAACACTTTTCTTCGGAAACCATGTTTCGTTGAAGCAAATATTCACCTTCGAATATAACCATCTTTGGTTATGCCTCTTTGGTGTTTTTGCACAACTTTCTTCTTGAAAATTTTTCTACGTGTGCAAATTTACTAAGGCACTTTTATAAAATTACCATCTTTGGTTGTCCTCCATTGGAGGTGACCATGTCCATTTTTCCCCCTCAAAAGTGAACATGTTTCATTTTCTCCTTCGGAGGCCAACATGTTCGGTCATTATGCCTTCGGAAAAAATGTATAATCTTGCACGTAGGCATTTTCGAGAAAAACTTCGTTCAGTTTTTATACCATGTTCGGCCAGTCACCCTTTATGAAAATTGTACAATTTTTTCCTTAGAAAAAATTTCCAAGTATAGAATTATTTCGAGGAATCTGAATGCCATGTATTTTTCAATTCTCCACCTTCGGTGTCACCGAGCTTGTAGACTACTGGCTGAACTTCATCGAGGAACAAACAAGGTCCATCCCAGTTCGCCCAAAATACTCTGTGAGATGGTCTTTGGGCTTCAAATTTGGCTTTTCGGAGGACGAAGTCCCCCTTCTTGATTCCTTTTACTTGACGTCCAGGTTGGTAATGACAGCTACTCTTTGCTCGAAAGCTTTTCTTCTGAGCTTGGCCATCTATCTGTGCTCATAAATGAGGTCCAACTTGGTTCTTAAACCAAGGTTGTTTCCTTCTTCATCGAACACTTGTATCCTGACCGATGGTTGTGCGACCTCAACAGGGATAATGGCCTCTACGCCGAAGATGAGTGAGAAGGGTGTCTCACCCGTTGCTCTTCTAGGTGTTGTTCGATAGCTCCATAGGACACTCGGAAGCTTTCCTGGCCATCTTCCCTTTGCTTCCTTCAACCTTTTATTCAAGCCATCCTTTATTGTTCTGTTGGACACTTCAACTTGTCCATTGCTCTAGGGATGGGCCACCGGGGTAAAGTGCAACTTTGTCCTAAGGTTGACTATGAATTCCTGAAAACCTTTCACGGTAAACTGGGATTCATTATCAACTACTATCACCCTTGGTATGCCAAATTTGCAAATGATGTTCTTCCAGACAAATCTCTGTATGTCCTTCACCGAAATTGCCGCTAAAGGCTCTGCCTCGATCCGCTTAGTGAAATAATATAATGTGACTACACAGAACTTCACTCCTCCTGGAGCTGTTGGGAGAGCTACAATAAGGTCAATACCCCAATTGATGAAGGGACGAAGGGACAAAGGTAATTTTCTGAAGTTATCATTTCTGAGGGTTGTCTCTAGATAGGTGCGTGTCTTTCGCATTTGTCACATTTCTAGATAAGCTGCCTTGTATCCTTCCTCAAGGTGGGCTAGAAATATCCATGCCGAAGTAGTACTCCGGCCAGGGCATCAGTTCCTATGTGAAAACCGCAAGCCCCCTCGTGTACTTCTTTCAGGATAGCTTCAACATCATCTTCACTAATACACCTCTATAATGGACTTGCGTACCCTTGCCGATACAGTTCTTTCCCAATCAGGAAGTATCTTCTAGAGCATTTTTGCTGTCTTGCGACTTCAAGAGGGTCTTCAGAAAGTTCCGACGTTGTGAGGTATTTCTTGATGGGATCTTTCCACCCTCTGCTCAAGGTTGTTACGCACAATATCGCAATGCTTGGCTAATATAGTACTTCAGTGGACTTCTTTGATTTGGCCAAAGTGTCTGCTTCCGCATTATCTCATCGAAGTACATTTTCTCTATGTACCGTGTAAAACTCTTGGATGAGCTTTTTGACGAGGTCATGCTACTTTTCCAAGGTTAGGTCCTTTGCACCATAATCCCCCGTCATCTGCCGGATGACTAGCTAAGAATCTCTGTGGCCGTTCAGGTTTCTCACACCAACTCTTTTTGCCAGCCGTAAGCCTGCTATGAAGGCTTTATATTTGGTGATGTTGTTGGTGACGTTGAATCTGAATTTGATGGCCTTCCTTGCTTCCATACCTTCGGGACCATGGAGGATTACTCCAGCTCCTTGGTGTTCGGAGCCGGAGACTCCACCAAGAAAGAGTGTCCACTTAAGTTCATCTTTTTAGAGATCTTGCAGGCTATCCTCGGCTTTTGGGACTTCGGCAATAAAGTTTGCCAATGCTTGGGCCTTTATTGCCCTTCTCGGCTCATACGTAATGTCATATTCACCGAGCTCAATGCACCATTTTGACAATCTTCCTAAGTGGTCTACCCTCCTCATGACATTCAAAAGAGGTAGGTTACTTCGGACAGTAATAGGGTGTCCTTGGAAGTAAGGTTGCAACCTTCTACTTGCCAATACTAAGGCAGAGATGGCCTTCTGTAGAAGAGGGTACCTAACTTCGGCACTGTGTAGAGACTTACTCACATAGTATACCGGCCATTGCCTTCCTCCCTCTTCCTTTACAAGCACCGAACTCACAATTTTGTCACTGACGGTGAGGTTAAGGATGAGAGGTTCTCTTTCCCTAGGCTGAGAAGGGGGAGCAATAGAGAAAGAAGTCGGTGCCGAAGAGGAAGAAGGCACCTGGGGTACCATCGTTGGCTCCGAAGTCAAAGAAAGTCAAGGAGGACTCCCTTCCTCCTTCACCCGAAGGCAATGTGGAAGTGCTGGATCAAACTTCTGTTCGCACCAACCCCCCTTTAAAGCTGGCCATCTGCTCAACTCCCCTAAGTCCCAATACCGCGGCGGAGATCTTGGGGACCTCGGTTGGGAGACTTTCGGCCGAGGAGTTTGAGGAGAGCTGAAAGAGGAAAGGCAAGCATGTTCCTGCCGAGGACCTCGAGGTCAGTGACTCCGAGGGAGACAACGCCGAGCTTCCACCAAGTTTGTCCCTTAGCCATTCTTCTATAAGTTTGGGAAATTTTGGCATTTTAGACCTTATAGATGAATGGCTAAGGGATAATATGCTAATGGAACTTGGGCGTGATTTTACAGTGGAGGAAGCACCTACTCAGTGGGTGGTGGAGCACGCTCGGAAGAGGGCCCCTCGGGATACCATATTCTAAAGGACAAAGTGCCGAGGGAGACTTTCTAGACTTTCACAGAGGACATGGACTTATTCTCTGAGGATAGCCAGAAAATGGCTCCTCAGATGGTGAAGGGCATCCTGACAAACACCACTTTCCAGTCCCTCAGAGAGGAGTGTCCGGATGAGGAGGTCCTTGCCACGAGGATAAGTGAACATGCTGCCTAAGTAAGCTTTTGAACCTTTTGGGACTAAGTGAAATTTCCTATGTTTTTTGCCCATTTCTGATCCCCATTCTGCCTTTCCTTTTGTAGCTCTTGGCATATAGTGGATACTTCAGAGCTTGGGCAGTCAAACCGTATTCAGTCTGAGGTCAATCCAAGGTGTCCTGGGCAATGGCCAAGGAGCTCCTTGCCAGCTCTGTCATCAAGTACGGTGAGCTTAATACAATAGCCAAGAAAAAGCTGGCCAATCTTCGGGAAGATTGTCTGAAGAGTCAGAGGGAGCTTATTCAGGACATTTCAACGAAGATGTCTGACCTCAGTTCAAAGATGATATCTTTGACCTCGGTGAATGAGGCTTTTCAAAATGAGTGAGACAATATCGTTGCTGATCTTACAAACGGATTTGCTCTCAATTCTGAACTCCAAGCCGAGGTCGACAAGCTGAAGAAGGGGAAAAAGAAAAAGAAGAAGTTGGAGAAGGAGGTCGTGGTCCTAAAAATTGAATTGGGGGACTTGCATGTGGAGAAGAACAAGTTTGACTAGGCAACCATGTCTTCTTATCAGGATGGTTTTTGCCTGGCCCATCACCAAGTTCTGTCCAAATTTCCCAACCTCAACCTTTCCTTTTTGGTGGCCCTGGACATCCCTAAAGGACCTTCTTGGTAGTGGTCAAGGATAGAGTTCCACAATCTCCCAACTAATCCACCTTCGGGCCCAACAGTTACTGCCAAAGAAGATGACACCGAAGGTGAGGTAGCTGAAGATGTCGAGGAGCCAGCAGGTGTCCAAGACCCCGAATAGGCTTCCTTTTGCTTTTTTTGCTTATAATTTGCTCCCTTTGTACTTCATAACAAAATTTCAGTCAAACTTTCTTTCTTCAAAATTTTGGCTAAGTTCCTTACTGAACTATCTTTGGCGTCGAAGGGTGTCATGACCATGTTCGGTCATCATCCTTTGGAAAAAGTCCATCTTCCGCGAAACTTAATACATGTACAACTAGTTAAGTCCCTTTTTTTCCAACCATGTTAGGTTAATGTTTTTCAGAAAAAGTGACCCTTCAGACATATCCACGTTCAGACCATTTCGTCCATGAAAATTTTTTGAAGTTCTTCATTTATGCACTTCAGGAAGTAGTTACTTTTGGCTTTCCTCATTTAGGTACAACCATGTTTGGTCATATGATCACTCTTCTTCAAAAACCATGTTTGGTTGGAGGAAATATTCACCTTCGGATATAACAATCTTTGGTTATGCCTTTTTGGTGTTTTTGCGTAACTTTCTTCTTGAAAATTTTTCTAAGTGTGCAAATTTACTAAGGCACTTTTATAAAATGACCATCTTTGGTTGTCATCAATCAGAGGCAACCATGTTCATTTTTCCCCCTCAGAAATGAACATGTTTCATTTTCTCCTTCAGAGGCCAACATGTTCGGTCATTATGCCTTCGAAAAAAATGTATAATCTTGCATGTAGGCATTTTTAGGAAAAACCTCATTCAATTTTTACACCATGTTTGGTCAGTCACCCTTGGACAAAAATTGTACAATTTTTTCCTTCGAAAAAATTTCTAAATATAGAATTTTTTCAAGGAATCTAAATGCCATGTATTTTTCAATTCTCCGCCTTCGGTGTCACCGAGCTTGCAGAATCCTGGCCGAACTTCATCGAGGATCAAATAATGTCAATACCAGTTCACCTGAAGTACTCCCGAAAATGGTCTTCGGGCTTCAAATTTGGCATTTCGGAGGACAAGGTCCCCCTTCTTGATTCTTTTTTGCTTGACGTGCAAGTTGGTAGCGAGGGCTACTCTCTACTAGAAAGCTTTTCTTCTGAGCTTGGCCATCTCTCTATGCTTGTCAATGAGGTCCAACTTAGTTCTTACACTGAGGTTGTTCCCCTCTTCGTTGAACACTTGTATCCTGGCCGATGGTTGTGCAACCTCGACAGGGATAATGGCCTCTGCGCCGAAGATGAGTGAGAAGGGCGTCTCACCTGTGGCTCTTCTAGGGGTTGTTCGTTAGCTGTATAGGACACTCGAAAGCTCTCCTAGCCATCTTCCCTTTGCTTCCTTCAACCTTTTCTTCAAGCCATCCTTTATTGTTCTGTTGGACACTTTAACTTGTCCATTGCTCTGGGGGTGGGCCACCGGGGTGAAGTGCAACTTTGTCCCGAGGTTGACTATGAATTCCTGGAAACCTTTATCGATGAACTGGGAACCATTATTAGCTACTATCACCGTCGGTATGCCGAATCTTCATATGATGTTCTTCCAGAAAAATCTCTGTATGTCCTTCACCGAGATTGTCATTAAAGGCTCTGCCTCAATCCACTTGGTGAAATAATCTACTGCGACTATGCAAAACTTCACTCCTCCTAGAGCTGTTAGGGGAGGTCCAATAAGGTCAATACCCCAAATGGTGAAGGGACAAGGGTAATTTGCTTAACTTATCATTTTTTAGGGTAGTCGCTGGATAGGTGTGTGTCTTTAGCATTTGTCGCATTTCTGGACATTCCTCAAGGTGGGCCAAAAATATCCTTGCCGAAGTAGTACTCCAGCCAAGGCGTCAGTTCTTATGTGAGAACCGCAAGCGCGTTTATGGACTTCTTTCAGGACAGCTTCAACTTCCCTTTCGTTGACACACCTCTGCAACAGATTTGCGTACCCTTGTCGGTACAGTTCTTCCCCAGTCAGGAAGAATTTTCCCTAGCATTTGCGCACTCTCCTGGCTTCGACAGGGTCTTCGGGAAGTTTCAACGTTGTGAGGTATTTCTTGATGGGTTCTTTCCACCCTCTGCCTGAGGTTGTTTCGCACGATATCGCTATGCTTGGCTAATATAGTACTTCGGTGGACTTCTTTGATTTGGCCAAAGTTTTTACTTCCGCATTATCTTGCTGAGGTACATTTTCTATATGTACCATGTCGAACTCTTGGATGAGCTTTTTGACGTGGGCATGGTACTTTGCCAAGGTTGGGTCCTTTGTGCCATAGTCCCCTGTCATCTGCCGGATGACTAGCTGAAAATCACTATGGCCTTCAGGTTTCTCACACCAACTCTTTTTGCCAGCCGTAAGCCTGCTATGAGGGCTTCATATTCGACGATGTTGTTGGTGACATTGAATCCGAATTTGATGGCCTTCCTCAATTCCATACCTCCAGGACCATGGAGGATTACTCCAGCTCCTTGGTGTTCAGAGCCAGAGGCTCCATCAACAAAGAGTGTCCACTCAGGTTCATCTTTTCTGAGGTCTTCTAGGGTATCCTCAGTTTTTGGGACTTCGGCGATGAAGTCTGCTAATGCTTAGGCCTTTATTGCCCTTTTTTCAGCTCATAGGTAATTTCGTATTCACCGAGCTCAATGCACCATTTTGACAATCTTCCTAAGTGGTCTACCCTTCTCATGACATCTGGAAGAGGTAGGTTACTTCAGACAGTAATAGAGTGCCATTGGAAGTAAGGTCACAACCTTCTACTTGCCAATACTAAGGCATAGATGGCCTTTTGTAGAAGAGGGTACCTAACTTTGGCACCATGTAAGGACTTACTGATGCGAACCCCGATGGTATAAAGACCATGAAATGTGCCCAATATGTTTTTCAAGCTCCACAAGACATCAAAGAGACTGGATTTTAAGACCCCCATACCTAATCAACTTGTGACTAGAAACGAGAAGTATAAGAACACCAAGAACACAAGCACACTTGTGCACCAAGGTAGTCCACAAAGAACCAAAGAGAAATTCTCTCCAAAGTAGCAATATTATTTCATGTCAAGGCTATTGTTTTACAACCAGAATATGTGCCTATTTGTAGGCCTAAGCTAGCATAAAAGACTCAGCAAAATTCGCAGCCCAAGTCACCTAGGAAACCTAGTTACAAACGACTCAATAAAACCTAGTCAAACTAGGATTCCTACACCCTTTTAACACATGTTTAAGGTGTGCAGCGAATTCCATTTATCCTAAGTGACCTGAATCACTTCCATGGCCTAAATAACATCCTAAATAATGTAAATAAATAGGAAACTAAAATAAAATACGTTACAAAACAAGATTGGCCATAAAACCCCAAAATAGTCTTCTCAGGTAGTTCTGGCTTGTGTCTTCAACTTCAAGCTGAAATTTGAACTTCATACAGCCATGATTTCTCAAAATGCAAAGCATAAAAGTTGTAGATATATTTCTTATCTTTGGAATGGCACCTTAATCACACAAAAAGGACATCTAAAGCCAAAGATATGCCCAAAATACTGCAACTGCTTCTGAACCAGCGATAACTCGTAAATCGTGACTTTGAAGCTAAATTGGACCCCCTTAACGTGAAAAATGGTTTCATGGTCTTCATATGATTTGTAACTGCAGATGTTAAATTTCCAATGAATCAAGAATCACTCAATTCTGATCTTTGTAGCTCAAGATATGATTTTTCTACCAAAACATCGCCAATCTGTCAACATCCAAGCTTGGTCATCATCTCCATATGATTCCTTGCATGTTTCAGCAGCTCCTTAGCCTTCTTCCTTGTCAATTGCCTACTAGTTATCTTCAATAAATCCTTGCTATCCTTGGTTGTGCCTTATTTGATCGTATCACTTACTCACATAGTATACCGACCACTGTCTTCCTCCCTCTTCCTTTACAAGCACCGAACTCACCACTTTTTCACTGACGACAAGGTAAAGGATGAGAGGTTCTCTTGCCCTCAGTTGCTGAAGTGTCAGCAGACAGGTTAGGTAGCTTTTGAGCTCATCCTAGGCATTTTGGCAGTCTTCGTTCCACGGATGTTGCTCAGAGCCAAAGGTACCTTCATTTTTTGCTGCTTTGCTAAGCACTTTGAAGAATGGTCGGCACCGATCACCATATCTAGAAATGAATCTTCTGAGGGAAGTGATTATCCTAGTCAGCCTTTGCACATTCTTGGTTTTTGTGGGAGTTTGAAATCCTAGCAGGGCCTTAACTTTTTCTGGGTTGGCATCGATACCTCTTCTTGATACCATGAATCCAAGGGACTTGTCCGCATTCACCCCAAACACGTAGTTCTCCGGGTTCAGATGGATTTTGAATTCCCGAAGTTGGTGGAATGTTTCCTTTAGGTCTAAGATATGACTACTAGGCAGTTTGCTCTTAACTATCATATCATCGACATACACTTCCATATTCCTCCCGATTTGGGTGTCAAACACTCTGTTCATCAGCCTTTGGTACGTGTCCCCTGCATTTTTCAAACCGAAGGTCATTCTGACATAGTAGTAGGTCCTGACCGGTGATGAAGGCGGTTTTCTCCTCATCTTCAGGATCCATCCAAATTTGGTGGTATCCACTGAAGGCATCAAGGAAGCTAAGCAGACCGTATTCGGTGATGGAGTCCACCAATTGATTTATTAGTGGCAAAGGATATGAATCCTTAGGACATGCATCATTTATGTTTTGGAAGTCAATGCACATTTGAAGTTTATCACTCCCTTCCTTCGTAGCAATGACAACGTTGCTAAGCCAATTGGGGTACTTGACCTCTCTTATTATGCCTACTTCTGTTAACCGTTGGACTTTGGTTCTAATGAAGCTGTTCTTATGCGCCGAAAGGCTGTACTTCTTTTGCCGAACAGGCTTCACCTCTGGATGCACTTTAAGGCTATGTTGAATTATCCAAGGGTTTACCCCAGGCATGTCCTTCAGATAGTAGGCAAATAGATCTTTGTTCATTACTAGAAAAGATACAAGTTTTTGCTTGTCACTTCGACCAGTTGTTTCTCCACTCAGGTACTTTGGCCAGAGACAAGTTCCACATCCTCTATTTTTATTTTCTTGAAGTCACATACTCATTCTCCTATTCCCTCTTCAGCAAGTATGCTCTTTTCTTCCGAAGTTTGTGCATGAACTTTCATTGGACTTTGTCTAGCCTTCACGAAGACTTTCCTCACCTCAGCTTGATCAATGAATATCTCTGTGTGCCCTTCCTTTGTGTCGAAGGTGACTGTTAGGAATTTCACATCTGGGCAAATGTGGAGATTCCCTTGTGTCTTCCTTCTGAGGATGGCATTGTATGACGAAGGGACATTTATGATGATGAACCGTGTCATTGTGCAGCTGAAGAGCTCTTTTTTGTTCTGAATCAAAGTTCCCCTTAGCATCAAGGGTAGATCAATGCACCCGAGCACAGGGAGTTCGGAGGGACCTTCATCGAACGTAGGGGAAGTAACCGGTTTGAGATCACCCTTAGAGATGTCCAAGTTTAGCAATAGCTGGGGGAACAGAATGTTGGCATTGCAACCATCATCAATCAACACTTTTTTGACGTCTCAACTCCCTATCCTTGTCGTAATTATGAGGGGGTCATCATGAGGGAACTTCACGGTAGACTCATCTTTCCGAACAAGCTTGTTCGTTGGGTTTTTGAACTCCATCATTGAGATTTCCTGGACTTTCCTTTTCCTCTCGGCTGAGGGTATCCCAATGGTGATTGTCTGGATTACTCCAGCCGAAGGTGGTGGATGCTTCCTGGGACTTCAGCTCGTACGTCGGTCAAAATCATAGTCCTCATCTTCCCCTTTCCTTTCTTCTTCGCTTCTTCTTTTAGGGGACAGCATTCACAGGTATCACCATAGTTGGCCTTGTTTGATCAAAGATTCTATATACTTTTTCAGTTAGAAGGAGTCCTCGGTGTTGTGCCCATGGTCTCGGTGAAATTGGTAAAACTTCTTCATGTTCTCCTTATTCTCCAAGGTCATGGCCTTCGGACGTTGGATGGTAGTCCCTTGCCACTCCATGGCCATCATTATGTTTGTCCTTGTGGTGTTCAAGGGAGTGAACGACACTTGCCTCTTCCCTCTTTGTTTTCGAGGTTTGCCTCCACCCTCGATCGGATACTGAGGTTGGTGAGCTTGACCCTCGGTATGATTGTGGTCGGACTTCGGCCCTCCCATCTGCAGTTCTTCAGCAGTCATGTGTTGTTCCGCCCTTTGATAGAATTCCCCGAAGCTGTCTAAGGGCTCTTTGGAGAACTCGTAGAAGAGTTGTGAGTCTCTCTGAAGTCCCCTGATCATGGCAAGGATGCGGAGTTCGGCGCGAAAGTCAGGCACAATCAAGGCTTCCCTATTGAACCTCTTGACATAGCCGCGAATGATCTCTCCATTCCTTTGTGCTATGTCGAACATCTGGATGGGCATCTTCGCAGCCGGTCTGCTTCCAATGAACTATTGAGTGAATGCGGTGGACAACTCTTGGAAACCCATTATCATTCCGGGGGCCAGGGAGTTATACCACGCAGTCACCGGCCCAGAGAAAGTAACTTCAAAGCACTTGCAGAGGGTGGCATCATCAGCACCATGCAACACAATGCTGCGTCTATACTTCGTTAGGTGAGCTTGGGGGTCGTTACGCCCATCATATGTTTCCAAGCGTGGTACTCGGAAGTCACTTGGCATGGGTGCCTCTACTATTGCACGGATGAAGGGTGACTCTTCTCCGGTGAAGGTATCCGACAGCCTTGACCAGATAGGCTTCCGGGAAATCTACATTTCTACTTTTTCTAGCCTCTCTAGGATCTTCTCCATGAGGGTGGTAGTACTAGTCTCTTCTCGTTGCCTAGTCACCTACGGCAATGGAGAGCGACGTCTCCTTTTTAGGGAGTTGCTTCATCGACGGGGGGAATATGACTTCACATCCGGTAATCAACTTCACCGGCGGGAAGTTTTAGGGCCTTTTGAGACCGTTTCTCCAGCACGACGTCCTCTAGGGGGTACATCATTTGTTGAGGACTCATCATGGAAGTCCCACTTCTTGAACTCCGATGAGCAGACTTAGTACTTCATTCCCAACGTGCAATTGGTGAAGAGGCCCTTCGGCCAGAAGGCGGTTGAGACCACCATTGGTCAAGCTGTTGTGTCATCTCAGCCACAACAGAGCGCTAAAAATTGTAGAGTAAGCTCATCGTGACCGTCAGAGGATGTTCATCCTTGGCAAAGAAGTCCCTACGGTGGGTTGTTCAGTCACCGGTTGAGTTTTCGGTGCGAATGGGGACTTCGGGAGTCCCTTGTCCTTAGAACGTCGGGTCCCAACGAAGGGGACCTGGCAGTGAGTTCCCACAGATGGTGCCAAATGATGCCCAACGACATCATCATCGTATGACATGCTGGCCTGAAGGAAAGACTTCCGGTATGAGGGTGCCTGAAACACTCAAAAGAACAAGGGTTAGGAGCTCTCTGGAATGTGTTTTCGAGGGAGGAGCCTCCGATGCCCAAGTCAGTATTTGGGGATTAAGGAGCAAAGAGTGGAGAGCAAAGAGTAGACAGAGTTCTGTCTCCTCTTACCAAGGTCATTCCCAAGTTTTTATAGGAGGGCGTAGGGAGAAGGCCGTTTGACGCAGCCCGCTCAGATCATGACACACGTACAGTCGGATGTGGTTCGTACCTTCGGAGATAGGTATCTCTAGCTGGCCATAGGCTGTTTTGGCCAGAGGTCAAGGGTGTGTGCAAGGCCTCTATGTCAAAGGCTCCTTAACCATTTTTGTCGTGTCTCCACAAGACCTCTTTGGAAAGCTAAAACCCTTCGGTGTATGGAACTCCTTCAGGGCAGGAGATCTCAGTCGGGCCGACATTACCACCGAGTGTTGTTAGGTGAGGTCCTTCAGCAAAATGGGGCACCTTTAAGAGATGTTCTACCTTGCCGAGGATGGGGATTTACACTTCCAAAGTTGGTGGGCTCGCCCATCCGTGCGTGGTTGTGCATGCCCTCTTCGAGGTCGGTCCAATCACTTACCGAGGGTAGTTGCGGTTAGGGCTAGGTCTTGACCGAGGGTGGTCTTTGCCTCGGTGATCAGATCATAGAGACATTGGCCCTTCGGTTATAGGGTGGAGTTCACACCGAGGATGCTGGGGGCTTCCCTCTTTCCCGAGGTTGGTCACGTGTGTTCCCTAAGGGTGGTACTCACCAAGCCAATTTGGGAAATCTCCAAGGATAATAGCCCTTCAGCTATTAGTAGGTATCTTTCGAAGTTGTTTTTATTTTTTATTCTTCTTTCCTTAGCAATTCTTAGGATAAGGTCCTAGTTTACTAAAGATGTATTTTTCATAACCCGAAGCTCGATCCATTCTCGAAAGTTGGACTCCACTCAACTCTCATTTGAGCTATGTCACCTTGGAAAAGTTAAATAAGTGGTTAGCAAAATTTTTCCTTTCTTTCTATGCAGTGATTAGGCTTCCTGGCCCTAGCGAGCTGAGGTACCTTCCTCAGCATAACGAGGTCACTATCTTTAGAGCACAGCTGAAGGTGGGTCTTAGGTACCTACCGTTGAAGATGATGAGCGACTTTTGCCAATTTTATGGCATAGCTATTGATCAGCTACCTCCAAACTCCTATTCTTATTTCAATGCCTTTCTCTACGTGCGAGCAGTCTTCAAGATAGACCCTTACTTCATCTTTTTCATGAAAAACTATAGCCTTCATCCTGTCCTGCAGGGCGGGTTTTACTTCTTGCTCCCTTGGGGATCCAGGAGCAACAAATTCACTTTCACCTTCAGCACCAAGGATAGTTGGTGAAGATGGCAGAAAAAGTACTTCTTCATGGAGGTAGACAAGAAATAGAAAGACATCCTATGAAGTGGGCTTCTAGAACCCTTGACATCGACGTGATGGATCCATCAAAGTTGCTTGCCCTTGAATTGGAGTCACAATTGAAGGAGTTCTGTGGCTATATTTGGCTGGTATCTAATTGGTTGGACTAGGCTCTTTCACGTTCACTGTACCCTTTTCCAATTAGATGGAACTTCATGACCGACAAAGTACTTCGAGAGCTTAGGGTCATTCAACTACATGTTGCTGACAAGAACATGCCAAAACCAGCAGTGGACGAGAAGAAGTCATGGCTGGTCACGCTTCTTCGAATTGAAATTTCCTATTCAACCCTTGTAGAGAGTAAGCTTCTTTCCAACTTGTCTTTTGGATTTTTTGATACTTACACTAATATTTTTGTTTTTGCAGAGATTGGTGACAAATCAACAGTCTTTCACAAGAGTACATTCTTTGGCCAAGGTTAGAAAGGGAAACTGAAGTAGAAGGCCCTGAAAAGAAAGATGGGTAATTGGGCAGTCTTGGGGGGCGCTGAATACTAAGAACATGAAGGAGGACTATTTTCTTCCTTCCCCTAAGGATTGGACCATAAATCTAGAGTATTCCACCGAAGGCATGGATCCTTTGCAAGAGGCAGCAATCTTGTCCATGTCATTGAGCCTCGATGCTACCATAGAGACCCTAGGGACTTTGCTAGGGGTGGTCTCAACTAAGGAGGCAGAAGAAAGGCAAAAAAGGAAGGGTAAAAAGGCTCCTACTGAGGTACTTGATATCGGTGATTCTGATCAGGAAGATGCCGGAGTCCTACCAAGTTTGCCTCTTAGTCATTCATCTATCAATTTTTACTTTTTTGGCATTTTAGATTTTGTAGATGAATGGCTAAGAGACAATATAATAAAGGAACTTGAACCCAATTTGTAGAGGATCGGGCTCAGATGGCGTGGATGATGGACCATATTCAGAAGAGGGCTATTCGAGATTCAAAGATCCTGAAGGATAGGGTGTCGAGGCAACCCTTCTGGACTTTCACCAAAGACATAGATTTGTTTTTAGAAGACTGCCAGAAAATGGTTCCTCAAATGGCGAGGGGCATTATCACGAATGACACTTTTCACTCTCTCAGAGGATTACCCGAATGAGGACATTCTTGCTGCTCAGATTTTAGAGCACGCTACTCAGGTAATCCCTAATCCTCAAGTACTTAGAAAAATTTTAGGTTTGCTGTAACTCACATAAGGTACTTTCTCCTTGCAGCTATTAGCATACAGGAGCTACCTTTAGGCCTGGGCAGCCAAGCAGTCCTCTATTTGAAGTTAGGTGGAGGAAAACTTGGCCAAGGCTGAGGAGATGTTCATAAGCTCATGCATAAAACATGGCGAGCTCAACAAGATCACCAAGTAGGATATAGCAAAGCTTTGCTAGGAAGTGTTGGAGAGCCAAAAGGGGCTCTTCGATGGGTGTTCCTGCTAGATATCCAACCTCAAAGCAAAGTTGGAGGAGCTGAGTTTGGTGGTGGAGGTCCATCAAAAGGAGAAAAAGGATGCCATAGCTGATTTTGACTAAGGCATTGGAAATCAATGTAGAGCTTCTTGTCGAGATTGATCAGTTGAAGAAGTGAAAGAAAAAAAAAAAGAAGGCAAAAAAGAAGATGGAGGCATTGGAAAAAGAGGTGGAACATCTAAAGACTGAGAAGGCCAGCAAATATGAGGCAATGAAGTCCTATTTTCAAGATGGTTTCTGCCTTGCTTGCCATCAAATTCTCTCACACTTTCCTGACCTCGACGTCTCCTTCCTTAGAGCTCTCGATATCCCCGAAGGACCGTCCCTGCTGTAGTCAAGGAGGGAGTGCCTCAACCGTTTTGGGCATCCTTCTTCAGCTGAAGATGTTGGCGACGATGATGATGAGGATGATGCTAAGGATGCTGATGCCGAGGAGCCCGAAGATGGGAAAAATAACCTTTAGGGCTTTGTTTTTGTATTTATTATTATCATTTTATTTTTTTTGTAATTTGTATTTTGTCTTTTCAAATGGAATATCTTTCCTTTCAAAATTGTTTGCTCTAACATTGTTTGCTCCCAAAAGCCTTTCATTGATTCATTATCTTTGGCTGATTTACCATCTTTGGCATTGCAAGGCCTAGCACATTCGGTCGTGAGCTATCCTTGACAAAAAATATTATCAAGAATTCAAACCTTAACCTTCTCGTTTGGACAATTGTGAGTATTTTCCTAAGTGTTTTAGAATAGAATTCAAGTAATGTTTTCAGCAAACTTGGTATGTACAAGAACACTTAGGTACTTTAGGAATCAACCAAATTTGGTTAACCTCCTCTGGTAGGCTTCCTTCCTCACAGTTTAGGCAACTTAGGATATCACACCACATTCGGTTGATTTCTTTAGGGAGGCTTCTCATAATAAGGCTCCTTCCTTGGAAATTTCTAAGTGTAGAATTTCTTCAAAGAATCTAAATGCCATTTGTTTTTCAACTCTTATCCTTCAGTATTTCCAAGTTTATAGACTCTTAGCCAAACTTCTTCGAGGACCAAATATGGTCCTTCCCAATTAGTCCAAAGTACGCCATGAGATGGTCGTCGGGATTCCAGTTTAGCCTTTCAGAGAACAAGGTCTCCTTTCTTGATCCATTTAGGTCTGACATGCAAGTTTGTAGCAATTGCTACATTTTGCTAAAAAGCTTTTCTTCTGATTTAAGCCATCTCCCTATGTTCGTCAATCATATATAATTTGCTTCTTAAACAGAGGTTGTTCCCTTCTTCATTGAACACCTGTACTCTAACAGATGGTTTTATGACTTCCATAGGGATAATGGCCTTAGTGCCGAATATGCGTGAAAAAGGTTTTTTACTAGTAGCTCTTCTAGGAGTTGTTCGATAACTTCATAATACACTTGAGAGTTCTCCAAGCCATTTTCCCTTTGCTTCTTTCAACCTCTTGTTGAGACCATATTTTATTGTCCTATTGGACACCTCAACTTATCCATTTATTTGAGGATGGGCAACTGGGATGAAGTGTAATTTTACCCCGAGGTTGGTTGCGAATTCCTGAAATCCATTATCAAAGAATTGGGAACCATTATCTGCTACTATCACACTCGGCACACAAAATTTGCATATGATGTTCTTCTAGAAAAACTTCTAGATGTCCTTTGCTAAAATTGTTACCAGTGGCTTTGTCTCAATCCACTTAGTGAAATAATTTACTGTAACTACGCAGAACTTCATTCCTCTAGGAGCCATTGGGAGAGGACCAAGGAGGTCAATACCCTAAACAGTAAAGGGGCAAGGATAGTCAGTTGAAGTTATTGCTTATGAGGGAACTCTTTTGATGGGTGCATGTCGCTGGCACTTATCATATTTTTTGACAAATTGCCTTGCATGCCTTCCTAAAGTAGACCAGAAATATCCTTGCCGAAGTAATACCCTAGCAAGGGCGTCAATCTCGATGTGAGATCTACAGCCTCCTTCATGGACTTCTCTGAGGACTGTCACGATGTCTTCTTCATTGATAAACCTTTGTAGGGGGTTTGTGTACCCTTGTCGGTATAATTCTTCCCCAATCATGAAGTACCTTCCAGAGCATCTACGCACCTTTGCCATTTCCTTTGGATCCTGGGGTAAGGATGAACTAGCCAGGTATTCCTTTGTGGGGTCTTTCCACCCATTTTTTGGTATGGTAAGTGCCATTATGGTTATGCTCTAGTGGCCAAGTACCTCGGCTGACTATTTTGACTTTGCCGGTGTGTCAGCTTTGACGTTCACTTTCCAAGGTACCTTTTCTATGGTTACTTTGTTAAATTCTTGTATCAATTTTGTGACGAGGTCATGGTACTTCACCAGGTTAAGATCCTTGACATTGTATTCCCCCTCTGTCGGCCGAACAACCAACTACGAGTCACTATAAGCCTTTAGATTCTTTACACCAACTCTTTTTGCCAATCATAATCCAGCCACGAGGGCTTCACATTCAGCGATGTTGTTGGTGATTTTGAATCTGAACTTAGTAGCTTTGGCCACTTCCATTCCCTTTTGAACTTTGGAGTATTATTCAAGCCCCTTGGTGTTCTGACCCTAAAGTGCCATCAACATACAAAGCCTATTCAGCTTCCTCATCTTTGAGGTTATCGTGGTTGTCCTCGGTTTTAGGTAGTTTAGCAATAAAGTTTGCCAAAGCCTGAGCTTTTATGCCCTTCCTCGCTTCATATGTGATGTCGTATTCATCGAGCTCGATACACCAATTTGATAGTTGGCCAGGATGATCCACCCTTTTCATGACATCCTGAAGAGGTAGGTTACTTCAGACCATGATAGAATGTCCTTGGAAATAGGGCCGGAGCCTCCTACTTGCTATGACTAAGGCATAGATGGCTTTTTGCAGTAGAGGGTACCTGACTTTGGCACCATACAAGGATTTGCTGACATAATATACCGACCACTGTTTTCCTCCTTCTTCCCTTACTAGTACCGAACTTACTACTTTCTCAGTGACTGCAAGGTAGAGTATGAAAGGTTCCCCATCTTGTGGTTGCTGAAGTGTTGGCAAACGAGTTAAGTAGCTTTTAAATTCATCCCAAGCCTTTTGGCAATCTTCGTTCCAAGGATGTTCCTAAGGGCCGAGGTTGCCTTCATTTTTCGTAGTTTTGGTGAGTATTTTAAAGAATGGTTGATAATGATCTCCATATCTAGAGATGAATCTGGTAAGGGGCATTATCCACCCTGTAAGCCTCTACACGTCCTTGGTAGTTATTGATGTTCGAAATCCTACTAGGGCCTTAACCTTCTATAGATTGGCATCTATACCTCTTTCGGACACCATGTAGCTAAGGAATTTGCTCGTAATCACCTCGAACGCACAATTTTCAAGGTTAAGACGAATTGTTGGTGGAATGTTTCCCCCAAGTCTATGATATGATTACTAGGTATTTTACTCTTAGCTATCATATCGTCAACATATACTTCCATATTTTTCCCAATTTGGGAACCAAACACCCCATTCATCAGCCTTTGATATGTGGCTCTTGCATTTTTAACGATAAAAGGCATTCTGATGTAACAGTAGGTCCCGACTTCAGTAATGAAGATGATTTCTTCCTCATCTTTCGAATCTAGGCGAATCTAGTGGTATCCAGTAAAAGTGTCGAGGAAGCTAAGTAGACCACATTCGGTAGTGGAGTTTACCAATTGGTCTATTGATGGTAGGGGATACAAGTCCTTTGGACAGGCATCATTAATATTTAAAAAGTCTATGCACATTCGGAGTTTATCGCTCCCTTCCTTTGTGGCAATAACAATGTTGCTAAGCCATTTGTGGTACTTGGCCTCCGTTATTATGGCTGCTTCCATTAGTCATTGGACTTTCGTTTTAATGAAATTGTTTTTATGTGTCAAGAGGCTACATTTTATCTATCGAATGAGTTTTTCCTTGTCGCCTTTGGCCAGTTTTTTACCTACTTGGGTACTTCGGCCGGGGACAAGTTCTGCATCCTCTATTTTTATTTTTTCTAGATCACTCCTTTCCCTTTCTATTACATCTTTGCAAGTCATGCTTTTCTTTCTTGAAGTCTGTGCATGGATTTTAACCGAATTCTGCCTTGTTCTAATAAACACCTCATTACTTCGGCTTGATCAATGAGTATTTCTGCATTACCCTCCTTTGCCTCGATTGTGACAATCAGGTATTTCACATTTATTCAAAGGTGAAGGTTGCCCTGCATCTATCTTCCGAGGATGGCATTGTATGAAGATGGGACATCTATGACAATGAACCTTGTCATAATGGAAGTCAAGAGTTCTTCCTTGGTGTGGATCGAGGTACCCCGAAGCACTAGGGGTAGATCAATCCACCCAAGCATTGGGAGTTCTCGAGGACCAACACCGAAGGTAGGTGAGGTAACAGGTTTAAGATCACCCTCAGAAATACCCAAGTTTGGCAACAAGCGGCAGAATAGGATGTCGACATTTGATCTATCATCAATGAGCACCCTCTTCACATCCTAGTTTTTGATCCTTGCCATGATCAGGAAAGTATCATCATGTGGGAACTTCACAAATGACCTATCAATTTGGGCTAGCTTGTTCATTGGGTTGTTGAACTTTGTCATTGCGATCTCCTTCACTTTCCACTTTCTTTTAGCTAAAGGTAGTCTTGTGGTTATGGTTTGGATATCCCTGACAGAAGGTGGCTGGTGCTTTTTGGGGCTACGATTAGTTTTGGTGCCTATCAAAATCATACTCCTCATCTTCTCCTGTTCTCTCATATTCTGCTCTTTCTCGGGCCTTTGGTGATGTGCTACCCACTCCGGGGTAGTCCAGTTATGGTGCCAAAACTGTGCATTTAAACTCCTAGGTTTAGTGTGTCTTGTAGGTCATCAGAACAACACCGCTAGTCTACATACTCAAGTGACTCTCTTGAGCACTATCTAAATACATGCATATTGGTCTAACCATAACACACATATTTACACTTACGCACATTATGGCAGCAAAAAAGGAAAACACTAGCACAAGTCTTAGTTTTGGCTTCTACCCATTAGGAAATCTTGTTAAGTTCTAGTGACCAGCTACTGCACCTGTAACTTCCACTAATAAACTATATCATTCTAGTCTCATACCCATCATTTTCTTTGCTCCATTACCAAGTAAAGACTAAGAGCAAACCAAGGAATTTTTTTTTATATCAATAGCCCACCTATGGACCAAGTTATGAATTTTTGAACTTGGTTACAAAATTCTGACCAAATGAACAGTAACTTAGCCAATTTTACAATGTCATATCTTTGGTTACAGTACTCCGAACTCAGAAATTCCAAATTCCAGTTCAACCTCTATATGTTCTATAGGTGTGGTCAAAATTTCATATGAAGATTCCTTCTACACAAGGAGATAACCTTAAGTTCAGAGTCAAAATTCTGGTCACTTTATGACCATTTTGCCCATACAAAATTTTGTAAGTGTGCAAACATTTCATTCACAAAGGGAAAACCATCCAAAGCTATCCCATATATCTCCATTACCCATAGGAATTACATTCCTTTTCTTTTAACAACTTTATGTGGCCAAACAGAATTTACAAGTAAGCAGCCCATCATTCACACTTAGGCAGCTTTGCACCACATCACTTACATAGCCAAAACATTACCCAAATGTTCACATATTTGTCTCATTTTACAAAACCACATGTGCATGCATATATGTACTACATAATGGCATAAACGCAGCTAAATATGCACCTTATTTTATAGGAGTGCCTAAGACACAATGGACTCCAGAAACAGGATGCTGGACAGCTGCTGCACAACACGATAAGTACCATCACCAAAAATACCAAATGTGCTCCTAAACTCACCAAACTTTCCAGATCATAACTAGACACATGTACGTTCATGTACCTAAAATTTTATATCAATAATCAAACCAAAAAGTTTAGTTTAAATGTGATCTTTCTGTTGGACCTGAAATGACAGAATTGAGGGGAGTAACTTTCATTGAGAAACTTAGTAAGGGTAACACTTGAATTCAATAGGCAATGTGACCATTATTAAAACCTGCATCCAAAGACACTGAAACAAAAAAGCACAATGCATATACACAAGATATGGCAACCAAATGCAGCAGCAACATATACCATAGGTTAGTCCACAAAACACATAATAAACACAACCAAATCACTATGGCAGCCCTCCTCAAGCTAGTGCTTGGTCTTATAAGGATTTTAATAGTAGTTAGTACTAACTTTTGGGCTCTAGAAACCCAGAAATTTGCTTCCATCACTGTTCACTTCACACTAGGTCACAAAACCTTTCATAAGTGCACTCCCCTCACTAAGCTTGGTTCATCAAGCTCATGGCTCTCTTCCAAGCTTAGCCCTAGCTCCATGGTTGCTTGGAAATAAAGAAAACAGACCATGAGAGAAAGAGAACCCTTACCTTGATGGGTATGCTTAAATTGGAGCTTGATCCTAGGTGCACTCGAGCAATAGCACCAAATAGCTTCCAATTGTGCTTCCTTCACTTCAATTGCAAGTAGTTTTGAGTTTGAAGGTATGGTGGCTATGGAGGAAGTGTGGAGGAGAGGTCTGGCTTATTTTTTCCTAGTGGAGGCCAAAATTTGGGAGATAAGGACCAAGAATGGACATTTATATGGTCTTAAGTGCACTAAACACACTTAACAAGCTTAACCAAGCTTTAAGTCATTTTCCTTGCTTCAAGACCATTGTTTCTTTACCTTAATCTCTTCGCCCACATTTGACCTCATTATCCCATATCATAGCAGCCCTCCTTATGTGGGATAACCCCATAAAACTTCCATTTAACTTAAGTCATAAGCATGGACAAGCAAAGGCACACAATAGGACACTTAAGTCCTTAAAGCCTTTTTGTGTTTTCCTTTGTCCACACTTGTCTTCTATAAGCAATTTGGTCCTTCAATAGAAATTTTATACCATTCATATCCTTCCCATAACTCTCCAAATCTCTTTTGTGAAATTTTTGCAACTGAGTACCCGAATTTCCAAAATCTTACAAAAAAGTCCATAGGTTGCTTGACAAATAAGGAATCCTTAAGGCTTTTCTTGAAGACCAAGTTACCAACTTGGAACACTTTTAAGGAGGTGTTGATAGTGCCTTTTATCCCCCACACTTCAATCACTATGGTGAGAATTACACAATATAATGGTTTCTAGACATTATGACACACTTGTAATTCTCTCATTTTTGTGGGGTGGTAACACGTTGATATCTGTAAGGAGCACTAAAGTTGACCTTGTTTGATTAAGGACTCAATGTACTTTCTCAATTGGAAGCAATCCTCCGTATAGTGCCTGTGGTCCCGATGAAATTGGTAGTACTTCTTCATGTTCTTTCTGTTATCCGAGGTCATGGACTTCGGACGTTTGATTGAAGTTCCCTACCTTTCTAAGGCCATGAGGAATTCATCCTTGAAGTGTTGAGGGGGTGAATGTCATTGGCTTTCTTCTCCTAGATTTTTTAGGTTTACCTCCTTCCTTGGATTGATGCCGAGGTTGGTGACATTCGCCTTCAGACTGGTGATGGTTAGACTTTGATCCTCCTATTCTTAGTTCCTCGGCTGTCATATGCTGCTCCACCCTTTGGTAGAATTCACCGAGGGTGTAAAGGGGATCTTTTGAGAACTCGTAGAAGAGCTATGAGTCCTTTGTCAACCCTTTGATCATTGCGAAGATTCAAATCTTAGGGCGCAAGTTAGGAACACTCAGTGCTTATCTGTTGAATCTCTCGACATAGTCCCGAATGCTCTTGCCATTTTTTTGGTCTATATCAAACATATGGACAGGCATCTTCACTGTTGGCTTGCTCCCTATGAATTGTTGGGTAAAGGTGATTGATAATTTTTGGAAGCCAATATGGTTCTGGGTGCCAATGAGTTGTACCACACAGTTGCTGGCCCAGATAAGGTGACCTCAAAGCACTTATAGTGGGTGGCATCATTGGCCCCGTGCAATATCATTCTCCTTCTGTATTTCATTAAGTAGGCCTGAGGGTCACCTCACCTACCATACATTTCCAAGCGTGGTACTCAGAAGTCACTTGGTACAGGTGTTTTCACTATTGCCTTAATAAAAGATGACTCATCTCTGGTGAAGGTCTTTGATAGCCTTGACCAAACTAGTTTTTGGGACACCTGCTTCTCCACCTTATCTAAATTTTCCAAACTTTTCGCCATTAGGATGGAAGTACCATCCTCTCCTCATTGTCTGGCAGCCATAGGCAAGTGAGAATGATGCCTTCTTCTCAGCGAGTAATTTTGACACCATGGTTAGAGGGACTTCTCTGGTAAAGAAGGGCTCTAGTGGTGGGAAGTCCTTGGCTCTTTTGCACTGGACCATGCCACGTACCACCTACCAGATAAAGGGTTCTCTATCGAGGACTCCCCATGGAAGCTTCTACTTGGGGAGCTCTAACAAGATGACCAGTGCCCCTTCTCCGAATAGACCTTTGGTGAATGGGTCCTAGCATGAGAACATGCATGTGACCACCTTTGGTCAAGTTGCTATGGAGCACTGGAAGTCACACAGGAAGCCTATAATGACTGTCAGAGGATGCTCGTCCTCTAGAAAGGAAGCTTTCGAGGGTGCCTAATCATCTATCGGTGGAGACTAGGGCAGACTGGGACTTCAGAATGCCCTTATCCTTAGAATGCTGAGTCTCTGTGATGGCGACTTGGGAATGAATTCCCACACATGGCGCCAACTGGTGCTCTAGCACATCTTTAATGTAAGACATGCTGATTGGACCTCTAGTAAAACTTCACTTGAATAGTAGCTGCAGTACTTGAAGAATAAGGGTTAGGAGCTCCTCGGAGTGTTTTTCCAGGGGAGGGACCTCTAGCACCCAAGTTAGTATGTGAAGGGAGAAGTCATTTAAAAGTATAAAGCAGAAAAAGAGGATACCAGTTATTCTTTACCCTGGAGCCTCCCCTTAGTATTCATAAGAGGCCAGGAGGAGGAGGCCGTTATGCTTAGCTTGAGTAGGTCAGGACACTTGTTCGGCCAAATTTGATCCGTACTTTCGGGGAGAGGTGTCTACAGTTGGCCATAGGCAGTTATGCCCAGAGGGTAGGGGTGTGTGCGAGGTTTTTGTCAGAGATCCCCCAACTATATTTGTCATTTCTCCCTAAGACCCCTTGGGGATCTAAGACCCTTTCGGACAAGGATTTCCCTTAACGGTAACTGGAGAAAGCCCTTCAGATGTGCAGACTATTTTCAAGAGGCATTTCTTCTATCAAGGATGATAGAGCTACATTCCCGAAGTTGGTAATATACGCTCCCGAGGATGGCAAAGAGTCTTTTTCCCATAGTTGGTTGTATATATTTCTAAGGGTGGTGTAAATCCTTTTCCCAAGGATGGTCGTATAAATTCCTAAGGGTGGTGTCAAGTCTGCCAATAAGAGGGTCATGTGGGTGATAGCCCTTCGGCTATCAATAGTCATTCTAGATCCATTGGTATTAGATAGCTGGATGATTGGCTATAGTACAAGTAGGAGTTCATTAGTGTTATGGCCAAAATCCAATCATTAGATGATTGTATTTTGAATGTTGTGTCCTGATATTTTATTGGAGGATTATTCCAATAATTGTTTATTGTTTCTTTCTGCATAACATAATTAAAAATATTTGTAACCCTAGAATTATGTTTCTTAAATGTCCTTGGTCGAGTATTATTGTGGAATGGGTTGCAATAAGACATAAAGGACAACATATATGGAGACTAATATGAGATATGTTGTCTACATAGGTAAAAGTTGAAGAACTTGTTTACAAGGCTGACCCACAATGAAAATGCTACATTGATCATTATATGAGCATCATAAGTGATTCTCATAGTGATCATGGTATATGTAGTCCTTTGACCGAAGGTCATCAAGGTTCCCTATATGTGAGTCACATACTTTGATACTTCTCCTTATTGCTCATAACAGAGTGAACATGAAAGTGGTCATTGGCTATGTCACATATCATGTGAAGGGATTTGTATGATCAAGATGGGATTTGTCCTTTCTATATAATGAGAGTGATATCTCTAGGCCCTTTGACTAAGTGAGATAGAGAAAATGCATGGCCATGCTCAAATGAGTTAATATGGGATATCAATGTCATCAGTTTAAGTCAATCTACTCAGGAATCAAGAAACATAGATTATACGACATGAGGATGGCACAGTTCAGTGCCTCATGCCCGATCTTAATATCTTGGACAAAGGAACAATGGCATATATGAATTATGATCATAGAGGTATAGTTGAATCACTGCTTATCTTTTCTCTTGGGTAGCAATGATGTGTTGCTAGACACTGGTAACTGTTTATCATCATAAATGTGATTTATGATCATTGCCAACGTGATAGGAGCCTATAGGGTCACACATTTAAAGCCATTTGGATTATTCAAGTGTATGGGCCAAATTGTTTGGTTTGGTTTCATGATAATTTTTTATTAATTATTGGCCTAAAAGTTGAGGCATTGTTAAGCCCAAAACATGGCCTAATTGGATTAGGGTTATGAAACATATTTGGATTTCGAGTTTTGCATCACTATATATATGTTATATAGCATTATTTTCTTAGAGAGCCTCCCTGGATGACACTCAAAAAGGGTTTTAAGATTTCCAGCCGTACTCCCATCTTGTCTTTCCTTAGAGGACGCAAGCTAAAACTACAAGCACAAAAGGAATGCTCCTGCAGGAACTTAGAAAAGGCGTGGTAATCTAAGTGGTTTGTGTATTTACCGTTGAGAGCTTGAACACGTCAACTATTCACGTTTTGTGTTTTGACGCAACAGTTGGGTGAAAGATCTCAACCTATTTGGTACAAAAATTTTGAACAACCAATTTACCCTATTTTGATTGGATTTTGAAGGGTTTGGTTAATTTTGCTATGTTGTTTGCCTCATGAAACCCCACACTAAGTAGCCTAGAGTTGGACATGAAGAATATTAGCTGGACACAAGATGATGGACTTTGGTTTCGATTGGGTGAAAGGAGCTATTCGATAAGTATAAATGAGTTTAGGTAGAGGTATGGCTTTTATACCCAAGACTACCTTGAAACTGATGAGCACAGGGGTTAACTACTTTCATACCATCCATTACCACCTCACAAAAAAATGGAGATTACAAAGTGTGGCATAATGGTCAAAAACCATTATATTGTGTAATTCTTGTTAGAGTGATTGAAGTGCGGGGGGCAAAAGGCATGATCAACACCTCCTTAAAAGTGTTCCAAGTTGGTAACTTAGTCCCCAAGAAAAGCCTTAAGGATTGCTTATTTCTCAAGCAACCTATGGACTTTTTTGTAAGATTTGGGAAATTTGGGTACCCAATTGTAAAAATTTAACAAAAGATATTTGGAGAGTTATGAGAAGGATATGAATGGTATGAAAGTGCTATTGGAGTACCAAATTTCTTATGAAAGACAACTAAGGACAAAGAAAACACAAAAAGGCATAAAGGACCTAAGTGTTCTAATGTAGGTCTCAAGATGTGTACGTCTTTGATTTAAGTCAAATGGTGAAATTATGTCCCACCTAAGGAGCGACTGTTGTGGCAAGATAAGGATGTCAAAAATGTGGGCCTTGAGTTTAAGACTAAGAAACCATGGTTTTGAAGTAAGGAAAATGACATAAAGTAAGGATATGACTACTTAAGTGTGTTTAGTTTATGTTTGACCATTTAAACATTTAAGTAGTCAAGCCACCAAGCCTTCAAACTTAAAGCTACTTGAAATTGAAGGCAAAAGGAAGTAATTGGAAGCAAACTAGAGCTATTGCTTGGGTGCTTCAAGGATCAAGCTTAAAATTCAGCCTGCCCATTTTGGTAAAGAGTTCTCTTGCTCTCATGGCCTGTTTACTATATTATTCAAAATTCCATGGAGCTTGGGCTAAGTTTGGAAGGGGGCCAAGTGCTTGATGAACCAAGCTTAGTGAGGGAAGGTGCACTTAGTGAAGGTTTTGGCCTTAGTGTGAAGTGCATAGTGATGGCAGTGAAAATTGGGGTTTGTAGAGCCCATGGTTAGTACTAACTCATGTTAAAACTATCCTAAGACCAAGCTTAAGCTTGAGGAGGGCTGTCATAGTGATTGAATTAAGTTTATTGCATGTTTTATGTACTAAGCTATGGTTTATGTTGCTGCCACATTTCATGTGTTTGTTGGTTGTGAATGGCTTCTACATTTGATTGCTATATCTTGCACATATGTATTATGGTTTTGTGTTTTACTGTCTTTGGATGCAGGTTTTAATGAGGGTCACATTTCCTTAAGAGTACAAGTGTTACCCTTACTATGTTTCACAATGGAACTTACTCCCCTCAAATCTGCCCATTTCAGGTCTAGAAGAAAGATCACATTCAAACTGACCATTTTCATTCGAGTTTTGATCTAAAATTTTAGGTGCTTAAACATCCATATGTTTCTTTGCGATCTGGAAAGTTTGGATATTTTAGGAGCACATTTGGCATTTTTAGTGATGGTGCTTATTGTGTTATGCAGTAGCTGTTCAGCATCCTATTTCTGGAGTCTATTGTGTCTCAGGCACTCCTACAACTTAGGGTGCATATTTAATGGATTTAATACCATTACATAGTGCATGTATGCATTTACATGTAGTGTATGCAAAATGAGACAAGTATGTAAACATTTGAGTAATGTGGTGCAAAGCTGCCTAAGTGTGAATGATAGGCTACTTACTTGTAAATTTTTTTTTGGCCATATATTGTATTGAAATGAAAGAGCATGTATTTCCTACTTGTATTGGACATATATGGGATAGCCTTGGAGGCCTTACCCCTTGTGAATGAAATGTTTGCATGGTTTCGAAAATTTGTATGGGCAAAATTGTCCAAAAGTTGCCAGATTTTTCACCATACACCTAAAGTGTAATATCTCCCTGTGTAAAGTAAATATTGGTATCAAATTTTGACCACATCTATAGAACTTCTAGAGGTTGAATTTAGATTTGGAATTTATCAATTTGGAGCCCTGTAGCCAAAGATTTAAAGTTGCAAAGTTCGTTAAGTTACTGTTCATTTGGTCAGAATTTTGTAACCAGATTAAAAAGTCCATAATTTGGTCTATAGGTGGGCCATTGATGTGAAAAAAATTCCTTGGTTTTATTAAAGACTCTAATTGATAATGAACCAAATAAAATAGGGGGTTACATGGCTAGATTAATACATTTTTTTAAGAAGTTTCAGGTGTAGCGGCTTGTCATTTACACTTAATAAGATTGCCTAATTGTGGTAGCCAAAATTAAGACTTGTGCTAGTGTTTTCCTCCCTTGCTGCTATGGTGTGCATAAAATGTGAATATTTGTGTAATGGTTAGACCAATGTGAATGCATTTACATAATGCCCAAGATGGCCACTTGGCTATGCACACTAAGGGTATTGCTCTGATGGCCTACAGATCATACCAACCCTAGGAGTTTTAAATGCACAATTTTGGCACCATAATTGGACTACCTCATAGTGGGTAACACCAGTAAGACCACTTTAGCTAATTTTTGGAAGGAGATAGCTGATGATGAGGCTATGCATCAGCTTAAGTTACCTAAGGCATCCAAGTTGAGGTCATTGGCCATCTAATGTATGCATTATCAACCTGTTGATTATATATTCGGGTGAGGGGACTACACTCAGGTGGTGGCCAGGAGAGATCTATTTTATCTATAGAACATTGTTAGTCATGCTCATTGCCACCTTGGCCACACCTTCACCAAGTGGTTTTATAAAATCGCTAATAAGGTGACACCAAGAGTCATCTATGTAGGATTGTTCATCATGAGGTTGGCAAAGTACCTTGGCCCCCTTTCACAGCCAAACTACATTATAGAGATACTTTGGCCCAAGAAGGCTAACTTGGATTCACTAAAGTCAATACAGATGCTGAAGAAGACTAATCTCCTAGATGACTTATTGAGGTTTACATTGAGGACTTTAGAGGGGATTCAAGCCACTACTGAGAGCCCTACTGTTACCACCTCACAAAAATAGGAGAATTACAAAGTGTGCCATAATCGTCAAAAACCATTATATTGTGTAATTCTCACCATAGTGATTGAAGTGTGAGGGGTAAGAGGTATGATCATCACCTCCTTAAAAGTGTTCCAAGTTGGTCCCAAGAAAACGCTCAAGGATTGCTTGTTTGTTAAGCAACCTATGGATTTTTTTGTAAGGTTATAGGAATTTGGGTACTTAATTGCAAAACTCTCAAAAGAGAGCTAGAGGAAGTTATAAGAAGGATATGGATGGTATGAAAGTACTATCCAAGGAGCAAATTGTTTGTTGAAGACAAGTTTGGACAAAGAAAACACAAAAGGCTTTAAGGACCTAAGTGTTCTGGTGTAGGCCTTTGGATGTCCATGTCTTTGACTTAAGTCAAATGGACACATTTTGAGGTTATCCCACTCAAGGGTGGGGTGGCTATGGCATGGTGTGGAAGTGAAATGTGGGCCAAGAAATTAAGACTAGCAAACCATGGTCTTGTGGCAAGGAAAATGGCATAAAGCATGGTTAAGGCTAGTTAAGTTTGTTTGTGCTCTTAAGTCCATAAAAGTGGCCATTTTTATTTTTATCTCTCACATTTGGCCTCCTCTAGCAGCAAAGAAATGCAGCTCCCTCACCTTCACACTTCCTCCATAGCCACCATACCTACAAGCTTGCAATTACTTGAAATTGAAGTCAAGGAAGCACAATTGAAGGAATAATTGAAGGCATACTAGTGCTACTACTTGGGTGCATCAAGAATCAAGTTAAAATTCGGCCTACCCAAGAAGGTAAGGAGTTTTCCTCCTCTCATGGACTACTTACTGTATTATTCAAACATTCATGGAGCTAGGGCTAGGCTTAGTAGAGATCCAAGAGCTTGATGAACCAAGCCTAGTATGGGGAGGTGCACTTGGTGAAGGTTTCGGCCTTAGTGTGAAGTGCACAGTGATGGCAGTGATCATTAGGGTTTCCAGAGCCCAAAGTTAGTACTAACTAGTGTTAAAAATCTCCTAAGACCAAGCTTAAGCTTGAGAAGTGCTGCAGTAGTGATTTGCATATGTTTATTGCATGTTTTATGGACTAACCAATGATACTTGTTACCGCCGCATACATGTGTTTGTTGTTTGTGTTTGGCTACTGCATTTGGTTGCTTTTTGTTGGATATATGCATTGTGTTTCTTGTGTTTTAGTGTCTTTGAATATAGGTAATATCAAGTCTAATACGACCTTAAACACCTAAGTGTGCTCTTTACTAAGTTTCGAAGTGAAACTTACCTTCCCTCAAATCTGTCCATTTTAGGTTCTACGGATAGATCTCATTCAGACTGACCCTTTTCATTTGAGTTTTTACATGAAATTTCAGGTACTTGAACACCCATATATATAGTTGTGATCTGGAGTGTTTGGTGAATTTATGAGCACATTTGGTATTTTTAGTGATGGTGCTTACTGTGTTATGCAGCAGTTGTCCAGCATTTTGTTTCTGAAGTGCATTCTATCTAAAGCTCTCCTGTAGTGCATGGATGCATGTACATGTAAGGCATGTAAAGTTTGGACAAGTATGTGAACAATTATGGATGGTTTTGCTATGCATGTGGATGGTATGCATAGGCTACCTAGGTTTGCAAGATGCACTGCTTGTTTGTAAAATTTGTATAGCTATGTAAAGATGCTAGCTATAAGGGAATGTAATTTCTAAGTGTCTTGGACATGTATGGAATAGCCTTGAAGGGCTTACCTCTTGTGAATGAAGTGTTTGCACACTCATAAAATTTCGTATGGGCAAAATGGTCATAAAGTGACCAGAATTTTTTCCCTGCACTCTATGTACTATAACACCCTGTGTAGAATAAACCTTGGTATGAAATTTTGACCACACCTAGAACACATCTAGAGGTTTTGAATGGGCTTTGCAATTTCTACATTTGGACCCCTATTGCCAAAGATATGATGTTGCAAAGTTGGCTAAGTTAATGTCGATTTGGTCATAATTTTGTAACCAACTTCAAAAAATGCATAACTTGGTCCGTAGGTGGGTGATTGATGTAAAACCAATTTACATGGTGTGTTTAAAGACTCTAGTTGATACTAGGATCAAGAAAACAAGAGGGTACATGGCTAGATTAATACATTTTTTTTTAGGAAGATTCAGGTGTGGTGGCCAGACACATGAATCTAGTAAGATTGCTTAATGTTTGGTAGCCAAGATTAAGACTTGTGCTAGTGTTTTCCTTCCTTGCTACCATAGAGTGTATAAAATGTAAATATGTGGGCAATGGTTGGACCAATATGCATGTATTTACATAGTGCTCAAGGGGCCACTTGGGTATGTACACTAAGGATATTGTTCTGATGGCCTATAGAAGATACCAAACCTGGTGGTTTTAAATGCACAATTTTGGCACCATAATTGGACTGCCCCAGAGTGGGCAACACCTACTGCCTTCACTTCTGCCAATGTCAACATGCCCTTTTAATTATTACTCTTTCAAAGGTAGGAGATGATCCTAGAGAAGCTTGAGTTATTGATGACTCACATGCTTGTCATTCATACCAGCCTTTCTACTACTAAGGTGAGGTGTTTGAGTTTGGAGAATGTTGTGTGCTTACATTTTCAGCGTTTCAATGTCACCAAAACTTCTTGTTATGTTCCTCCTTCATTTATGTGTTTATAGTTCACAAAACACTTTTCACACTACACCAGAAATAGTGTGGATGTGTCAAATCTCTCTATACTTAAACATACATGTGAACTCACAATGAAGGACAATGATCATCAATGTATAGTAGTGGCAAGTACCAAGATCATTTTCACCAAGGAATGAGAATTGTTTACCGTACATAATATCTGCACATTATCTAACCGGCATTTAAGTGGAATTGTTTAACTAACTATTATAAATTAAGTAAACAAACTAATGTGCTAAAATAAACTACTAAGTACCGGTAAGCAATCGAAAGCAACTAAAACAATCAACGATATAAGAAACCTCATGCTTAGAATTGAATCCCCCTAGAACTTTCTTTGTGTTGCCTTTACTCTAGTTTAATAGGATTATGATTAACTTGGACCCTAGAGTACTACCTAATGTAGATTAGCTCCCTATTATTCATATTACACTAACTCTATTCTTAAGTCACCAATAGTGTCTAGGCCTATTGTACTTCCTAAGAATGCATTAGAAGTCTTACAACCCACAATTAGGCTTCACCCAAGTTTGGAGGTATTATATTGCACATATTACTACCGGTTACGATAATATCCCATTTATCCAATGGTGATCCACAACAAACAAACCCCACATCAAATTAATAGGCTAGCTACTACTAATCGTCGCAACGAAGAACAATAGATAAATTGCAAGAAAAACACATAATTATATTAAACAAGAAATAATCCTAATCACAAAATCATCCTATGCTTCATCTATTCTAAGCATGAGTACAAAAATTTTAACTCATATTGTTGTAAAATAAACAACAAAAATCAAAAGTAAAATAACAAAACAATGATCCATAGTTGAATTTCTTCTTCTCCAAAAGATCTTCAATCTGGCACTCATAGAACTGTATTGATCATCAAAATTGCCTCCGATTACCTTCCTCCATGAAATACTCTTTTTTTTTCTTGTCATTTTTGGCCACTTCCCTTCTGTCTATCCATTTTAATGAATTAATCTTGAGAGAAAAAAAATTAGACAAACATAGGCTTACACCAAATTGTGTAAGAGGCTATGTTACTCCTCTAGACTTTAAAATTTTGCACAATTCAACACAATTTTGAGCATGAGCCTATACGACACTACATGGGCATGCACAAGAGCATGTAAGCCCTAAAACTTTGCCAAAACTTGTAATTTAGCTCCAAAACTTTATCAAAAGCCTTCTTATCTCTCATGAAGTTGAAATATAACCTAAAAAAATATAAACCAATTAAACACCATATCCTCGCAAAAACACATCAAAAGACAAGCAAATATAAGGGAAAAACCTATAGAAAACATAACTAACTATGAGCATATCATATTTTCCCCCGCACTTGAACTTTTACTTGCCCTCAAGCAAAAACCAATAGAAAAATCTAAAACTTTTTAAAACCTTAAAAGCAATTGGAACAGAGAATGTAGAATCATTTCCTTGAGCAAGGAGATATAGAGAGAATTGAGACTCTTATTATCTTGAGAAATTAACAAGATTACTAAGGATGCAACTCCTCTTGTCCAACAGTTCTAAAAAAAATAATTTTAATGGTAACAATTTACTCTCAAGCTAGCAACCAAATATGTTGAAACTAGAAAAGGTAAGATGAAATTTTCATGCAAAGTTAAAGCACAAGCCATACTAAGCCAAAGCTAACTATGCACAACCATTCAAACCAAACAATGAATTGGGAAATTAATTGACTTTTTCATATCTTTTCTCTCTCTTTTATTTTAAACCAATTCTTGTCATATGTCAAAAATATTTGTAGTAAGTGTGCACTACAAGAGCTCTGTCCATACCCAAGCAAATTCCCAACAAAATCCAAGGTGGGAGATTGTTAGTGTTGTGCCCAAAAGCCAATCATGAGATGATTGTATTTTTGCACATTTAGTCATGATATTTTATTAAGGCATTAATCCGGCAATTATGTTTGTTGTTTTGTTTCTGTGTAATGTAATAAACATAATTGTAGCCCTAGAATAATGATATTCTCAAATGTCCTTGGTCTAGTGTTATTGTGGAGTGGGTTACAATAATACATAACGACTAGCTTATGTGGAGACTAATAAGAGATATGTAGTCTACATATAGGTACAAGCTGGAGAACTTGTTACTGGACCAACCTACCATGAGAGTGCTACATGGATTGTTATATGAGTGTCATAAGTGATTCTCATAGTGATCATGGTATATGTAGTCCTTTGACCTAAGATCATCAAGGTTCCCTACATGTGAGTCACATACTTCGATACTTCCTTTTGTTGCTCGTAACTGAGTGAACTTGAAGGGGGTCATTGGGTATGTCACACATCATGCAGAGGATTTTGTATGATCAAGTTGGGATTTTCTCTCCTATGTAACGGGAGTGATATCTTTGGGCCCCTTAATAGAGTGAGACTTAGAAAATGCATAGCCATGCTCGAATGAGTTGATATATGATATCAATGTCATCAGTCTACTCAGTAATCAAGAAACCAAAGATTGGGTTATGGGAGAGTGACACATTCCATGTCTCGTGCTTAGTCTTGATATCTTGGACAAAGGGATAATGGCATATATGGGTAGTGATCATAAAGGTTTAGTCGAATCACTGGCAATCTTGTCACTTGGGTAGCAATGATATGTTGCTAGACACCGCTCATTGCTTATGATCATAAATGTGATTTATGATCCTTGCCAACGTGGTAAGAGCCTATTGGGTCGTACTCATAGAGCTATTTGGATTATTGGAGTGCATGGGCTAGCTATTTGGGTTATGGTTTTATAATAATTTCGTATTGATAAAGGGCCCAAAAGTTGAGCCATTATTAAGCCTGAAATTAAAGCCTAATTAGATTAGGGCTATGAAACCCATTAGGCCTAGAAGTTGAGTCTCACTATAAATACAAATTTTAGTGAAAAATTCACAGCCTTTCCCTAGCATCCCAAAAGAGACAGCCGCACTCTTCTCTTGCAATTCCATGGAGGACGTAAGCTAGCACTGCGAGCGCAAGAGAAATGCATCTGCCGGGATGTGGCAGAAGCATGGTGATCCTAAGAAGCTTGTATGGATACCATAGAGAGCTTGAACACGTCCACTGTTTAGGTTTTTGTGATTCGATTCTATAGTTGGATGAAAGATCTCAACCAAAATTAGGTATGAAAAGTTTAAACAGCCGGTTTACCCCGTTTCACTTGGATCCTGGAGGGGTTAAATTCCGCTGTGCTTGTTTGGCTCCCGAAACCCTATATTTTTTATCATACTCATATTCTTAGCATCTTTTTGAGCTATGATTGACTCTTGTGTTAAGAGAAGACCCCAACCTAATTCAACACTAAAAGTAATGGGATACCGTATTCATAGTTTACTTTCTTATTCAACAATGAGCCACAAATCTGTAAACCAAACTTTCCATCAATCCAACGTAGAAACTCAAGACTTAGAATACCTTGAATAGTGCACAAAAAATAAAAATTTGAAGGAAAAACAGTTTCTTGAGACCATCTTCCACTAGCTTGCTAATGGATCACAAAAACATTTTAAAAACAAATTATGTATAATAAGTAAAAGATTTGAAATTACTTACTTAGTCTTCAAGTTAAGAACTCGAGATATTAAATTAACAATCACCCTCTAAATAGCATATGCTCAGTAAAATGATTCAAAAATTTTGTAGCTCTAAAAATTTAAAAATTGTTTTGAAAAAAAACTCACCATAAACGATAAATTCAAGAATAATCATAATAGATAAGGGCTAAACAGAAAATCCACTCCCCCACACTTAAATTGTACATTGCCCTCAATGCATTAGCATGGGGAATAAAGTGAAAAAGAAGGAGTGATAGAAACTGATACCACCCTTGAAAATAAAATTTTCAGAAACTGATACCACCATTGAAAACAAAATTTTCAATTGCTTGTTTCGCAAGTTCATGTTCCAAAAAGTAGTTCCAAAAAGGTAATGAATCAAGCTTGCAAACAAAACATTAATCATGATCAACAAAAAAAAATAATAAACGAAAACATAAGAAAATATCATAAAATTGACATAAAATAGGGGGAAACAAAACTCGAGGCAACCTGGTGTATTATGGGACCTCTGTCATCTGAGCTCTACATTGGCTTTTGCGAATGCATATACTCTGGCCAGCTACAGCACCTAAGAGACATTAGAAAAAAAGGGCTGATTGGAATCCTCGGAGTGTTTTTCGGGGAGGGACTCTCCGACGCCCAAGTAAGAAGGTAATATAGTCGGGAGTATTAAGTAAGCACCACAGAATAGCACCTATAACATACATATGAGTAGTCTTTTATTTACTGTCTCACAGGGGTGGAGCTCTCAAATCTACCCTACACATGTTCGGCATGATCGGGGGACAGTGATCTACATCAATTCAATTGTCTCTGCAATTAGCTGTTTTGACACAGGCTTTGGTGAGCACTTTGCATGCACCTGGGAGTAGCTTTATAATGGTGTTTTTCTGTATTATGGTACGTCAGTGTTGAGGCAAGTGGTTTGTCCTTCGATTGGATGACATTAGGCCGAACTGCAGTCTTCCTAAGGTCGAGGCATGTTGCTGAACTACTCAAGCGTTGGACGAACCTCAAGTGAACCTTTATGCCTTATGGCCTTCAGCCATCACATGCCACCCTCCAAAATAGCTGATGGATGCTTTGCAACATTGGCTATGGGTTGCCTCGGCATCATTTGCTTCAGTACTTCCCCTTTTCTTACTAACATGTCACTTGGGCTTCCCTAATGTGACCATTATTTCTACTAGAGATACGTTGTGTCTTTCCATTGTACGCTCACCAGTTATGTATCTTCAATTGTTGCCCTTGATATCAGTTTTCAAGTGGACAACTTTATGCCATTTCATGAATCATTGCCTTGATTCTGGGTTTCTAGGCACATGTATCACTCAACGATTGGTGTAGCAAGCAAAGTGTGCCTAGAGTGAACAAAAGGGCATTTTCATCTTTTTACATCTACATTCAAAGCGACTATTAATCACACTTATTCGGAGGCTATTTATACCTCCTTCCCTCCAGCTAGAAATTCATTCTTTGCTCCTTGCTCGTTCACTGCTTCCTTTACTTTAAAGCACTCCCCATTTTCTGGTGACATTCAGGTGAAGTTTTCCACTATTAGGTGGCCATTTTTTTATCCTTTCTTTTTTCCTCCACTTGAGGTAGATCGATGGCTGAGGCATCCATCATGTCTAAGGGAAATTGAGACTCCTTAGATGCTCATCCTAGTTACATAATGCTACAAAAGCTGGCAAAGTGGAAGAAGAAGTATTCTCTTCTTCTCGATGTTACAGTTTAAGTGCCGAACAAAGGGGAAATGAGCTATCAACCTTGGGACTTAGAGATTATAAACCTAAAGACATAACTAAAGGTTGTACTTTAGTTTCCCCCCATCCTATGGTTAAGGACTTCTAGGAGTTCCATGGGATCGCAGTCAACTAGCTTACTTCGAACTCCTATGAACACTTCAATGTGTACTTATGCATAAGTGGTGTGTTTAGGCTTGCACCCCATTTTTTGATCTTCTTACAATACTACAAGTTGCTTATTGTGGCAAAAGCGTCATTCTACTTCATGCTTCCATGAGGTTCTGAAAGCAAGAAGTACTCTTTAATGTTCAGCACCAGCAACGGTTAGCGCAACTGGCAGAAGAAGTACTTTTTCATGTCCATTCTAGAGTCTTAGGGGATATCAGTCAAGTGGGCTTCTAAAATCGTGGAGGTGGATATTGATGACCCCTCCATGCTTCTGGACATCAAGATGAAGCAGCATTTTCATGACTTTGACGATCAACTTCAAGCCGTGGCAGACTAAGGGAGCCTGTCCGAGGGAGCTAATCCTTTCCCATTCCCCATCAAGTGGGACCTAATGTTTGCCAATGTTTTGCACATACTACACATCTTCCCCCTTACTCAGTAAAGTCAAAACCTACTACCAAGGATTCCCTTACGGCCCTGATCTTAGTTCAACTTCTTCAAAATGATCCCTCTTATTCTGCCTTTGTTTCATGTAAGTGTCATTATTTTTGTAACTTACCTTATTCAATGAGTCACATTGATGCCTTCTTTTTGGCATAGATGGGTTGATGATTTCAGCCTTCAATTCTGCCACAAAGTGTTCTTGTCGAGGTGGCACAAAAGGATGACAGTAGGAAGGTGACAAAAAAGAAGCCTAGGAGGAAGGCTTCTGGCTTCCCTGCACCGAAGAAGCCTTAAGCCATGTCCTCATCAAGCAATGTCCCTACCTCATAATTTATTCTTGAGTAAAGGGCCCATTTAGAGACTGAAATCCCTTTTGCAAAGGACTCGGGGGCTGCCGAGCAAGACGAGCTGAAAAATGAGATGTCCACCCCTCTTCCAAGTCCACACACTGCTATGGCTCTGCTTAGAGCAGTGACCGAGGAAGCCTTTGCTACTTAGGTGGCCCAAAAGTAGGGAGAGAAGAAAAAAGCCAAGGCACTCAAGGTGGTGGTTGAGGATGTTGTTGGTATCTCAGACAATGAAGGTACTTCCAAGCAAGCTGAGGTTCCTCCCCAAGGTTTAGTCACCTCAACTCCCATCTTTCTTAGTTACTTTTTGGCTTATGACTAAATTGAAGATTGGTTGAGAACTGATATAATAATTGAACTTGTCATGACCATCCAGGGAGGACTTTGCCTCCTAAGTGGATAACTGAGCATAAAGCCCGCCGTGCCAAAAGGACTGCATGTCTGCCGAAGGGGGCAGTCTTGAGGTCACCTCTCTGGGACTGGATGTATCAGGGGCATTATCCCATAGTTTTACCAAGGGGTCACCTCCAACACCGCCTTTCAGGAACTTGCAAAAGACGTCCCGAATGCAGAGCACATCACAACAGCACTGATAGACTACTCTGCCAAGGTTTGTCCTTTTATCCTTTTATTTTCTTCACTCTTAGCTTTGTTTTCTCGAATTTTTGCCACTGATAATCCTTCTCCCCTTGTATGCTTTTGGAGCATTCCTTGTTATCTTCTGGTACATCAAAAACTTTTTCATGAAGTAGATAGAGATCCTAAAAAAGGCATAAGAGACTCTAGCCAAGGCAAAAGGGGCCCTTGCTGACATGGCCCTCAAGTTCTGTGAGATAAAGCACAAGGCTACCGATTAGCTCACCAAACTTAAAAATCAAGTTGGTGAGGAAGTGAAGGCCATCATTTAAAAAGCTAACTCCCGCATCGAGGACCTCAGCTGCTGACTTTCCTTCATGTCCATTGAGCATACAATGTCAAGGTCAGCCATGATGACCTTGATCAGAAGGTAAAATGATACACAAATGACATAATAGACCTTCAAAAATAGCTTTGTGTAGCCAAGCTAATGATCAAAGAGCTAGAATTGGAAAAGAAATCGATAGGGGAGGAGTTGTAAAAGATTACCAATATTGCCATTTCAGGACTTGGGGATGGGTTTTGCCTTACTCGCCACCAAGTCTTGGAGAGGCACCACCATCTTGACGTTTCTTATTTAATTGCCTCCCGAAGGCCTAAGGGGGAAGCATCTTCTTGGTCCAAAGACAAGTACTTTGGGGAGCCAAATGGTCTGCCTAGTGATGAAGGGACTTAGGAGGAAAAGGATGAAGATAAGGAAAAGAAAGAAGAAGAGGAGGAAGAAACTAAAGACAACATGGGTGCCGACTCTTGAATTCATTTCTCCTTAAAATTACTATCTTCCTTTTCCTTTCATGCTACTGTCTTAAGCACTAATTGTACTTCGGCCACAGATTGGCCATCTTAACGTTAAAAACCTTAGTTTATTTTTCTTACTTTCTTATAGCATGCCATGTGTTTTTTACATCATCTCTAAAGTTATCCACCAATTTGAAAAGCCCTGGACTAACGTCGGCAGTAACTACATAAAGTCCTTCCAAATTTGCCATTAGCACACCTTGTTCTGCCCTTCAGGCCTCGACCTTACCAGTGTGGAGCACCAAGTCCCCAACTTTGTTTCCTTTCAGTTTAACCTTCTGATTTCTAGAAGCAGCCACTCTTTGCTGAAACACCCTTCTTTGGAGTTCTATTAACTCTCTATGCTCCTCCAACAGATCTAATCTAGCCCTTAGGCCTTCAATATTGGATTGTTTATCAAAGATCTGCACTCTTAAGGATGAGTGTGTTATCTCAATAGAAATTAATGCTTCTATTCCATAGGTGAGGGAAAATGGGGTTTCCAGAGTTGCCTTTCTCGGAGTATTCTAGTAGCTCCATAAAACACTAGGCATCTCTCCTGGCCATTTTCCTTTGGCTTTTGTTAATCATTTTTTGAGGCCATCTTTAATGGTTTGGTTGAAGACTTCAACTTGGTTGTTGCTTTGGGGATGTGCTACTGGAGTGAAATGTATCTTTATCTTGAAGTCATTGGTGAACTACTGGAATCTTTTATCAGCAAATAGAGTTTCGCTGTCAGCCACCAATATCCTTGAATAGCCAAATCTGTAGATAATGTTTTTCCACACAAACTTTTGGATTTCCTTAGCTAATATAGATGCCAATAACTCTAATTCTATCCACGTTGTGAAATAGTCAATCGCCACTATGTAGTACTTCACCCCTCTTAGAGTGGTAGGTAGCGGACTTATGAGGTTTATGCCCCAGACTATGAAAGGACAAGGGTAATTTGCTGATGTTATGACTTCAGATGGCACCCTTTGCCTAGAGGCATTGCGTTGACACTTGTCATAGTTTCTCAAGAGTCTTCATGCATCCTTCCTTAAGGACGGCTAGAAATAACTATGCCAAAGTACCACACCAGCCAAAGCATCCGTACCGATGTGATAACCGCACCTCCCTTCATGTATTTGTCTGATGACTAATTATGCTTCAGGCTCCCCGACGCATTTCTATAAGGGCTAGAATAGCCTTGCCGATAAAGTTCCTCATCAATAGGGAAATACCTTCCAACCCTTTTCTTGATCTTTGAGGCTTCTAGCGGGTCATCAAACATCTTCTAGCAAGTCATCAGCCTCTTTTTCAGTACTTCAGGGTAGTTCGGTGATGAAATTTGCCAATGCTTATGCCTTGATTCTTTTTCTTAGCCCATAAATTATGTCATACTCATTGAGCTCTATGCACCATTTTAAAAGTCTCCCTAAATGGTAAACTTTTGTCATCATGTTCTTAGGTGGGATGTTTTTTCAGACAATGATCAAACGGCCTTAGAAAGGTTGAAGGCGTCGTCCCACCAAAACCAAAGCATATATGGCCTTCCATAGCATTGGGTAGTTTTCCTTAACCCCATGGAGTGATTTGCTCACATAATACAGATGCCATTGTTTCCTAAACTCATCTTTATACACCAAGATGGAACTCGTAGCCTTTTCACTAACCGTAAAGTACAAGATGAAGGGTTCCCCTTTTTTTTGTTGTCTGCGAATGGGTAGCTTAACTAGCCAAACCTTGATTCTTTCCTAGGCCATTTTCCATTCTTCATTAAAGGGATTTGATGGACCACCAGCTCTAATGTTGCTCTTTGTCACTTTTGTGAGCATCTTGAAAAATGGTTTGCACTTGTTGCCATAACGCGAGATAAAGCGGCTCAAGGCTGTTATTTTTCTGATCAACCTTTGTATATCCTTGGCCAAATCGGGACTTCTAGACTCGAGGAGAACCTTCACCTTATTTGGATTTGCCTCTATACCACACTTCAAAACCGTTAATCCTAGGAATTTACCCCTATTTATGCTGAAGGCACACTTTTCAAGATTTAAATGTATGTTGAGCTTCCTGAGTTGTTGGAAAGTCCCCTGTAAACCCTCAATGTGTTCTGTGCCACTTTGCCTTTTAACTATCATATCATCGATGTATTCCTTCATACTCCTGTTGATCTATTTTGCGAATAACTTGTTCACTAACATTGGTATGTAGCTCTCGCATTTTTTAGCCCGAAAAGCATTTAGATACCGTAGAAAGTGCCTTCATTGGTGATGAATTAAGGTTTTTCTTCAATGGCTGGGTTTATTCAGATCTAATGATACCCATTAAAAGCATCCAGAAAACTTAATACCCTGTATCCCAAAGTGGAATCTACCAACTGATCTATCACAAGTAGCAGGTATGAGTCTTTTGGGCAAGCATCATTTACTCTGGTAAAGTCAATGCACATTTAGAGCTTATTACTCCATTCTTTCATAGCAATTACCATGTTGCCCAACAAATCAGGGTACTCAACCTCCCATATCACCCTTGCCTCAAGGAGTTATTGTATCTCTTGCTTAATAAAGGCGCTCTTATTTGGGGCTATATTTCGCTTCTTTTGCCATATATGCTTTGTTAGAGGATCAACATTTAAACTATGCTGAATTATGCTTGGGTTTATTCTGGACATATCCTTCGATGAGTAGGCAAAGAAATCTTTGTTTGATTTTAAGAAATCTATGAGTTCAGTTTTTTCCCCATTAGGCATATTTTTCTTGACCTTGGTGCTTCAGCCATCAATGAGCTCTAGGTTTTATGTTTTAACATCCACTCCTTCAATTTTATCCTATACACTTGCCTGCCCATCTTCTAACATTGGTGCCATTGAGAAATGAACTCTCTTCTTCATTAGAGGCCGGCGTGCCTTTAGAAAGACTTTTCAAACGTCAGCCTGATCAATGAAGATGGCTGCATTACCTTTGTCAACTTCAAAGGTCATAGTTAGGAACTTCACATTCAACCGCATGTTCAACATCCCTTGGGTTTTCCTTCCAACAATGGTGTTATTTGGTGAGGGGACATCCACAACGATGAATTTTTCCATGATTGAGGCATATAACTCCTCACCACTCGCTACACCTTTTCCCTTAGCCATGAATGGTAATTCGATGACAACCAAGATCGATAGTTCATTGGAGCCCACTCCATATGTAAGGGATATCATTGGTTTAAGGGTTTTTGTTGGTATCCTTAACTTCGGTAGTATGTGAGCGAATAGCACATTGGCATTTGATCCATTATCATAGAGGACCATTTTCACATCCTAGTTTGCTATTTGGGCTGTGATTAGAAGAGGGTCATTATGAGGGAAGTTGATGGTGCTTCTATAAGATTTCATCAACAAGTTTTGTGCCTTTTCAGACTTGAGTGTAGCTATTTCTTTTTCCTTCCATTTCTGTTCAGATGAAGCAAGTCTTAAGTGAAGTTTGAATCACTTCTACAGGGAGTGGCTACCTTCTTGAACTTTGGTGATTCCTTTATAGCTCAAAGTCATACTCATCCTTGTGAAACTTTGTTTCATTATCCTTGCTGCCCACCTTTGGTGACTGAAATCGAAGGTACCTTCTTAGTTGACCATATTGGATGAGAGTTTCAATGTACTTCTTTACCAGATGGAAATCTTCTGTGTCATGGCCATGGCCCTGGTTGTATTGATAGTATTTCTTCATGTTCCATTTGTTACTAGGAGTCATCAGTTTTGGTCATTGAATTCCTCTATGCTTCTTCAATGATGTCAAGATATTAGCTCGGGAAGTGTTCAAGGGGGAATAGGTTGGCATCTCCCTCTTGCCTTTGCTCTTCTTAGACTACTTCCTGCTTCCACCTACACCACGAGCTTGGTTCTTGAGCCAATGCTCTATTCAATGAGTATCCAGTCTTTCTTAATCGGCTATCATTTCCTTGCTGATCATGTACTATTCAGCAAGTTGGTAGAGTTCTCCAATTATGGTTGACATTTGCTTTAAGAGCTCAAATCTCATACCTGTAACTTGTATAGGCCATGGGCTATGAATCTTATATTAATCTTATGAAAAAGATGTGAATAGATAGTGCAAGTTATGAAACACAATGAGAAAAGGACATACAAAACTAAGTACTTATAATGTGCCTCAAAGACATCCTAACGGCACATTGGTAGAACATGAGGAAAATTGTTTTGTTCCTAGGCCAAAAGTGACTAAAATTTGGCCATGATGGGTCTTGAAAATAAGTCTCATGATTTGAAGAAATATTACAAAGAACTTGTGAGCATTAAAAGAAAAACCAAGAAGGGCCATAAATGGGGCTCTGAGTACACCCTTGTGTGCATTCATCTGAACTTGAGGGCTTTAAAGTTTAAGACACTAAAGGGATTATGTGGGATTAATGCCTAAGGTTAAGATATAAGTGAAGGCCATCACCTAAGCCCAATAAATGAGAAAAACACATGAGAAATGACAAGGCCACTCTAGGGTACACTAGAGGACCCTTAAGTGCACCTTTGTGTGCAGTTATGAGCTTGTGAAAGCTCTAAAAGCCTAATGTCTTGAAAAGAACTACATGGGGTTGATGCATATCAATTAAATGAGAATGAAAGCTATAATGAGGGCCAAGAAAAGGTGAAAAACACAAGGAACCTATGGAAACACCTTAAAGTACATTATGGAGATCTTGGGAGCACTCTAAGTATACCTATGTTCAGATTAAAGTTGGAAGGAATAATTGGATGAATTAGTTAGTGAAGTGGGTTCTCAATATGTGCCACTTGAGTTGAAAAGTAGGACAAAATGAAGTATTAAGGGATTTGAGTTGCTTGGGAGGAGATTGGACCAATGACTAGTCAAAGCCCTTGTCTGCTAATCGATTCGGCCACCGTTTGATTTTGAAGTCTTCAAAGCAAATTCATTGTAGCTTTTAGCTAGTTCCTAGAACTATTATGCCTTTAAAATCCTAGTGAAATACCTACTTAAGCACTGATACATACACACAAAAAATAGAGAAAATAAACTAGCTAAAACCAAAACTAAGTACGGTGGTGTATGGAAAGCCAACATTGGTGCTCTTTGTGAGTTGATGTCTTCTTATTTTCTTACTATCTTTTCATCCTTTACAATCAATCAAAACCTTTAATAAGACACCCTAAGACCACCAAAAAGAAGGAAGGCAGAGAAGAACAAAAAAAAGGCAAATCTAAGACATGGTGATGCTAAAATAGCTCATGGTGGTTTTTATTATTACATGCTGTATGTTCAAGCTTCCTTAATGCCATTTGAGCCATAAGTAAGGACCTATATACAACTTTTTCTCCTATATTTTGAAGGGGAAAAGGTACCCTAGGGGATGGCTGTGGCCAAAGGAACCTAGAGGCTATGTAATGGGCTATGTGTGCATTAAGCACTATGGTAAGCTAGCTAGTTTGCTTTGGCAAGCATAGGGTTTTTGTTCAAGTTTGGCCAAGCTTGATGAAAACCTAGAGCTTTACGTTAACTAAATCTAATCAAAGTGATCACATGAAGAAATTGAAAGAAAATCATGTTTGCTATGTTTGGGAAACCGTGTGTATGTGGTGTCTGTGTTTGTGTGCTTTTCTGTTTTTATACGTGTGCTAACCCTTTATTTTTAGTATAAGTGTCATGTATTATATTGTATATGTTATTTTGGTGTCTTCCTTGTCTTTGTATGTAGGTTACTAAGCAAAAATTGGAGGTTTATATGTATAGCCATGTTATGAACATTGTAACGGCACTAGGTACTAAATTGGGTCTTTATTGAGTACTTAAGTACTCATGCCCTTTTTTACCCATTTTAGGTAATGAAGTGTAATAATGAAGGGCTAAGGAACCTTTAAGAGAGGTTTATGTATATAGACGTATACTCCAAAATTATGGCTTATGGAAAAGGAAACATGGGAAAGTTCATAAGAATGAACTAATGGTTGTGTTATGTTGTTGTGGTTGTAGGCCTTGAAGGCTACTGTATGACTTGCTGTGTTCAGATCCAGCCAGGTATGGGTTAGACTTAGAAGAGTAATAAGGTAGTCATCGCATAAATATCAAGTCAAATTGGAGGTGAAAGTGACTCTGGGCTTAGAGACAGTTTAAGTGTATCATGCATGACCGTTAAAGGACCAAACTTTTGTTTATACAAAACTTTAGGCCATATAGTCCCTATTTGTCAATTTTTGGCCTGTAAATATTTTTCTATAACTAATGGAAATAGGACTTAGAGTAAAACATGGCTTGTATCTTGTATGTATTTTGGGGTTAGGAAGGCCTTAAGGCACTTTGTGTAACAAGCTAGGTTAAAGGCATGCATGGTTTGTAACCTAGTATGTACGCATGCATGTGTGTGTGTATGTTTTGATTGATGCACTATGTAAACCCCATATGCACTTATAACATCACCTAGAAATTTCAACTGGTTGAAATTCAAACAATTGGGTGAATTAAGCAAAACCCATTAGATCTTCAAACGCTTGAGATTCCCACCTAAGTAAACAAAAGTTAGGGTTAAGCATCCTAGGAGTTAAAGCCTAATTCACTATTTGAAAATCAACTAAGTAAATAAGAACAACTGGTTAGTTCCAAGCCTCTTTGAAGGTTTAGGGTGGGGGTGAATTTGGTGTTGACAGAGTTGGTATCAGAGCTTAACATTTTATAGGACCTTAAAAGTTTGTTAGGCAAATTCCCACTATGATAGACACCCATTCTTGTGTTTTGCAAGATTAAAGGCCAGAGGTAGAAATAGAGAAATGGGAAACCAGATTAACTATAGGGCTGATCAAGTACATGATCAACAGCTTGAAAATAAGGAGGTAGCTAAAAGTAGGACATGACTTCCTACTAGGGCCATAGAGCCTGAACCCAATGAGCAAGGTCAACGTAGAGTTGAACACATGGTGTTAATAATGCAAGCTATTATTGCTTAGTTTGTAGTAGCCATGCAACCTTTTAATAGAGGCCAAGCACAGGCACCTAGAGGCACTCTTCCTAATGAAGAATAAGAGGAACAAGAGATAATAGAAAGAAGGCTAAGAAAAGAGCGAAGAAGAGATAAGTAAGCAAGTAGGACTGTAGATGAAGAGCAAGAGCAGGATGATGAAAGAAAACATCCAAAAGGTAGAAAGCTAAGATAAAAAATTAGGAGAAGCAATAAAAACAAAGAAGGGGAGCAACTGGGCACTGATGTAGAGACGATGGAGCCAAACTCAGAAAGCTCAAAAGAGCTGGCCTCTCTAATAAAGATCAAAACTCCTAAAAAAAAAAAAGAGAAAGACCAAGAAGGGAATGTTTAAGGGAAGGCTAGCTAGAAGGCTTTTTGGAACTTAAACCCCTAGTGTTTAAGGGCAGTGGTGATCCAGAAGAGGCTGACTTCTAGATTTACCAAATATATAAGGTATTTGAAAGAATGGAAGTTACATCCACCTAGAAAGTGTTGCTAGCCACTTTTAAGTTGGAAGGCAGTGCAAAGCTTTGGTGGAGAATAGTGCAAACGGCATATATGAGCAAGAATGAGAGGAAACCCATAATGAAGAAAGAACTTGTGACGTGGGCTAAGTTCCTCCAAGTATTTCAGAAACAGTATGCCAGTGAAGCTCTCAAAGATACAAAAACAAGTGGAGTTTGATTTACTAGAGCAGAGAAACATGTCAGTCAGGGAGTATCTTAACAGGTTCAATAGTCTCATCAGATATGCTTAATAGTATGATTGACAAGAGGTGTTAAGCACTAAGAGGTTTATCATGAGGCTAAGGCCTGAGTTAAGACAGATATGGGGGGCTATTAGTACCAAAACTTATTATGAGGCTGTCCAAAGGGCTCTAACATTAGAGCAAGAATTTCAGTATCCTATGGCAAAAAACATCAGGGGGGGGGGGGCTCCTATGGGGCATCAAAGTTGAAGGAAAATAGCCAAGGGCAGCTTGGGAAATGTTGACATGGGCAAAGAACTAAGGAGGCCTAAAGAAGCCCAAAGGTTTGGACCTTAATGCCAGACCTGTGGTAATCACCATGGTTTTAAACCATGCTAGAAACTTACTAAAGGCTATTTAAAGTGTGGTTTTCAGGACCGTTGGGTTAGAGATTGCCCAGTTAAGAAAAAAGAAAGAAAAGTACTGGGCAAAGTTTGAGGCTCGTTGGCTAAGAAACCAACAAAGTAAAAGCAAAGGGGTAGCAATACCTCAGCAAAAACAAAAAGCGCCAAGGTAACCTATAGTAGCTAAAGTTCAACCACCAGCTGAGAGGGTACATCAAATTGAAGGATCAAGGAGAAAGGAGGATGATAGCCATGGGGAAAAGGTTATAAGCTATGGCAAGTTGAGGAATGAGGTAATGAAAGGCAACCTTTATGTTTATGATAAGCTTATTTTAGTGCTCTATGAAACTGGTGCATCTATTTCAATTATTTAAGCTAACATAGTAAGAGAATGAAACTTAGAGGTTACAACATTGCCTCAAATGTGTATGATCAGCACATTAGAAATGAATTGATGTTTTAAGTTCACATTAGAAACAACTAGTTATGACATAATATTGGGTATGAACTGGTTAGCTGAAAATAATTTCATGATAAATTGTCAAGATAGAAAGTTGATATTTGCTCAAATCAATAGAACACTCTTTGGAAGACTCAATAAAATGTTATATTGGCCAGGTAAAGGCAATGGATTGCATACCTATACTTTCTAAAGAAGAATATATGGGCTTGAATGATAAAAGGTCTAAGAATGAGTTGGACAAGATCCCTATTGTGAAAGAATTCCTAGAAGTATTCCCTTCTGAGTTTCCAAGTTTACCTCCATTAAGGGAAATAGAGTTTGAGATTAAACTAACTCTAGAGGCAACTCCTATGTCTGCTACACCTATAGGAAGATAATTCTTGAAATGAATCAGTTGAAAAATTAGTTGGATGAACTCCTTGAAAAGGAATTCATTACACCAAATGTGTCTCCTTGGGGGCCACAATTGCTATTTGTGAAGAAAGATAGCACTGTCAGGTTGTGAATTGACTATAGAAAGCTCAATGCCATGACTGTGATGAATAAGTATCCTTTCCCTAGGATTGAAGATTTATTTGATCAACTTAAGGGAGCAATAGTGTTCTTAAAGATTGATCTTAGATTAGGGTACTTCCAAATAAGAGTTAAAGAAGCAGATATTTTAAAAACTACTTTCAGAACAAAATATGGCCATTTTGAATATACAATAATGCCATTTGGGCTTACTAACGCTTTGACTTTCTTTGTGGACCTAATACAAGAATATTCAGATGACACCTAGATTACTTTGTGGTGATATTTATAGATGGTATCCTGGTATACTCAAGGAATCAAGAGAACCACAAAGAGCACTTGAGAATAGTGCTAGGTGTGTTTAAGAAGCACCAATTATATGGCAAAGTGACCAAGTGCTATTTTTTGACTAATCAAATTGAATTCCTAAGCCATGTAATAAATTGGCAAAGAATGGTTATAGACCCAGCAACAATTGAAGCTATCTTAAAGTGAAAGAAACCATCGAATGTCAAAGAAATAAAAAGCTTCATTGGTCTAGCTGGCTATTATAGAAGATTTGTACCAAAATTTTCTGTAATGGCAGCTCCTTTAATCAAATTAACAAGAAAGGGGAAAAAGTTTGAATGGTCTGAAGGGTGTAAAAGAAGCTACTAGGTACTTAAAGATAATCCCACTTCCATTCTTGTGCTAATACTGCCTAATACTAGTAAACCTTTTTGGGTTTACACAGATGCATCTATTGTGGGATTAGGATGTGTATTGATGCAATAAAATTAGGTTATAGCCTATGGATGAAGGCAGCTAAGAACATATGAGAAAAATTATCCAGTGCATGACCTGGAACTTGTAGCTGTGATTTTTGCGTTGAAATAGTGGAGACATTACCTATTAAGTAATAAATTTCAAATCTTCACTAATCATAAAAGTCTCAAGTGTTTCTTTAGTCTGAAAGAGTTAAATATCAGACAGAGAAGATGGATTGTATTTCCTAAAGACTTTGACTGTACCAATGAGTACGTTGAAGGCAAGGCTAACAAGGTGGCTGATGCTCTAAGTAGGAAATATAAAGGCATCTTGCAACATGGAGAAGAAGAACCAAATGAACCTAATAGCCTAACTTCTTTGGCTAACAAGTGGCTAAGATGGGAAGAAGCCTGGTTTAGACTAGTGACTATTTAGTCAACTTGGAAAGTAGAAATAGAGACGACACAATAACAGGATGAAGATCTTACAAGAATATCTAGGTAGAGACATGGAAAATTATTCCAGCGGTTCTCTCATAGGCAGGGATTGCTACATTTTCAAGATGGAATTTAAGCACCTAAAGGGCATGAACTAAGAGAACATATTCAAAAAGAACCCTACTCTAGAAAGATAAGCATACATACTAGAACTATGAAAATGCATCAAAGTTTGAAATAATAATTTTGGTGGCATAATATGAAAAGGGAAATTTACACATTTGTGTCCAAGTGTGTAGTACTAGAAAGAAAATGGGGTTCCATATTTATGGATTTCATAGTAAGCATGCCCATGACAAGAAGAAAGCATGGTACTATCTGGGTAACTATGGATAGACTTACAAAGTCATCCCACTTCTTACCTATTAATCTCATAAATCCTTTAGACAGGTTAGCACAACTATACATTAAAGAAATCGTCAGTTTGCATGGCATCCTAGGTGACATAGTTTCAGACAGAGGCCCATGGTTTATGTCTAGATTTTGGAAACCACTACATCAGACATTGAGTACTCAGTTGAAATTAAGTTTAGCGTACCACCCTTAAACTGATGGGCAAACAGAAAGAACCAAACAAATTCTTGAAGATATGTTAAGATGTTGTGTATTAGACTTTAAAGGAGAATGGATCAACTCCTACCCTTGATAGAATTCTCCTACAATAATAGCTGTCATTCAGTGATAAAAATGGAACCTTATAGAGAACTAGATGGGAGGAAATGTATAACTCCCCATTACTGGTAGGATCCTAAGGAAACAGTTGAGATAAGACCAGAACTAATCCGTTAGACCACTAAAAACATCAAGATGATCCAAGAAAGGATCAAGGCTGCCAATGATAGAGAGCATGCTTATGCCAATCAAAGAAGGAGAAGGGACTTAAAGTTCCAAGTAGTGGACTGTGTGTGGATTAAAGTCTCTCATATGAAGGGAGTGATGAGATTTGAAAAAAAGGGTAAATTAGCCCCTAGATACACTGGACCATTCCCAATAGTGGCCAAGATTGGCAATGTGGCATATAAGTTAGATTTCCCTTCAGAGTTGGGCCACATACATGATACTTTTCATGTTAGTATGCTTAACAAGTACATATCTAACCCATAACAAGCTATACCAACTTTTGATATCTCAGTGACCCCCAACCTTTCTTATGAAGATGAACCTATAAGGGTTCTAGCTAAGGATGTGTCGAAGTTAAGGAATAAATGGTTAAACATGGTGAAAGTCCAATGGCCTACTTTTGAAAAAGAGGCTAAGATGCTTAAAACATACCCAAGCCAATTTCCCACCTTGCTTGAGAATTTGGTGGACCAAATTCTTTAAGGTGGAGAGAATGTCATACCTTTAACTTACACAGGCCATGGGCTATGAATCTTCTGTGAATCTTAAAAAAAAGTTGTGAATAGATAATGCATGTTATGAAAAAGAAAGAGAAATAAACATATAAGACTAACCACTTATAATGTGCCTCAAATACATCCTGAGAGCACATTGCAGGAACATGAGGAAAAGTGCTACCCTATGTGTCTTCATGTGAACTTGAGGGGCTCTAAAGTTTAAAACACTAAAGGGATTATGTGGGTTCGATGAATAAGGCTAATATATAATCAAGGGTAGTCACATAAGCCCAATAAATGAGAAAAACACATGAGAAATGGCATGGCCACTCTAGGGTGCACTAGAGGACCCTTAAGTGCACCTTTGTGTACAACTGTGAGCATGTGAAAGCTCTACAGGCCTAATGTATTGAAATGAACTACATGAGGTTGATTCTTATCATTTAAATATGAATGAGGGCTATAATTTGTGCTAAGATAAGCTAAAAATGCAAGGAACCTACGAAAACATGTTAAAGTGCATTAAGGAGCTCTCAGGAGCACTCTAAGTGTACCTATGTTCAAATTAAAGTTAGAGCGCCTAATTGGACAAATTAATTGGCAAGTGGGCTGCTCAATATGTGCCACTTGAATAGCATAGTAGGACAAAATGAATTATTAAGAGATTTGAGCTATTTGGGAGGAGATTGGATGAAAGACTAGTTAAAGTCCTTGGCCACCAATCCATTCGGCCACCGTTTGATTTTGTAGTATTCAAAGCAAATTCATTGTAGATTTTTAGCTATTTCTAAGAACTACTATGACCTCAAACTCATAGCCAAATTCTTGCTTAAGCAATGAGACATACACAAAACAAAAGAGAAAACAAATGAGCCAAAATTAAATCTAAGTATGGTGGCGTATGGCAAGCCAACGATTGTGCTCTTTGTGAGTTGATGTCTTCCTATTTTCTTACTATCTTCTCATCCTCTAAAACTTAGCCAAGCCTTTAACAAGACACCCTATGACCACCAAAAAGAGGGAAGGCAAAGAAGAACAAAAACAAGGCAAATTCAAGACATGGTGATGCCAAACTAGCTCATGGTGGTGTCTATTGTTACATGGCATATGATGAAGCTTCCTTGATGCCATTCTAGCCATACATAAGGACCCATATAAATCTTCTTATCCTATATTTTGAAAGGAAAAAGCTACCCTAGAAGATGCCTAAGGTGAAAGGAACCTAGAGGCTATGTAATGATCTATGTGTGCATTAAGCATTATGGTAACCAATCTAGTTTGCTTTCAGCAAGGATAAAGTTTTGTTTAAGTCACCTAGAGCTCTAGGTTAATTGAATATATTCAAAGTGATCACATGAGGGAAGTAAAAGAAAATTATGCTCGCTATTTTAAGGAAACCATGTGCGTATGGTGTGTCTGTTTGTGTGCTTCTCTATTTGCATGCGTGTGCTAACCCTTTAATTGTATATATAAGTAACATATATTATCTTCTATATGTCATTTTTGGTGTCTTCCTTATATCTGGATGTAGGTTATTTAGCAAAAATTGGAGGTTTATATGTATAGAAATGTTATGAACATTACAAAGGCACTAGGTGATAAATTGGGTGTTTATGTACTCATGCCCACTTTTGCCCATTTCTGGTAAAGAAGTGCAAGAGTGAAGGGCTAAAGTGACATGGCTCCTCATGGCCTTGCAGAGGAAGGCTATGAGACAAGTCTCATGATGGTTACAATTGGCTAATTAATTATGTGCACCCTTGTTAAAACTTCATGCCACTAGTTATTTAACCTAGGAATGCAAGCATGCATGCAAGTGTTACTTTGACTTCGGCAAGTAGAAAACCATAAACCATTTATGTAGCCTAGGAATTTCCATAAAAATAAATGTTCAAAGTGTCAAAGCATACAAAAATTTTATAGTATCAACATGAATCCTACACATAACTAACCATGTGTGGGCATTTAAACAATCATAGACTATGCTTTGCATCCAAAGGCAACCCTAGAGTCCATGGCTTAATTCATACACATTGGAGGCCATTACCATAAACTATACATACCTAGGCTAGTGCTACTGAGATCCAATCAACTAGCTTCCACCTTATATGAGAGATCTCGGTGGCAAGCCTCAATGATCCTCCATGTGCTCACTAGACTCTGCGGCCAAGAAAATTGTAGTTAGTAATGTAGCTTAACCAACAAGAAACTAAATAAACTAGAATCTCAAGGATTCTCAAAGTGATATACCTCTAACGGAAGCTACCATGACAACCCTCAATGATTGGTGGGTCTAACAACCTCTGTATCTACACAACATGAAACTAAGGGAGTGAGAATCTGATTATACTTAGTAAAAGATCTTCAACCTGTAAATAAAACACTCAGGACAACACATATGTATGTATATGTAATCTACTACAAGCTCATATAGTGTGAGGGTCTAACATATGCACATATATCTAGGTCCCTTAAGGCCCCTCTTCCTCCTGGTCCTCTCACAGACGTCACTCTGTGCCTAGCAAGTTCTAGCCCCTAACTCACACCTAGTAAGCCTTAGCTTACTAACATAATAAGTTTAACCTTACCTTGATTATTGTGTAGTTGAACATGATGGATGCACCTTGATTGTGTTCCAAGGAACTCACTGGGTGTACTAAGCTTCCACATAGTACCTCAAGTCCTTAGACTTACCTAGTTTACTTGTGTACTATGCTTCCACCTTAAACCCTGACCAAGAGTGCACTAGGTTTTCACTTGCACATCAAGTAATCTTGCCTAGGCTACAAGTGCACAAAACCTTAACTCAAGGCATAAACTTATCCACCATTACTTGGTTTACACTAGTGGAGTAGAAATGACCATGGTTCGACTTGTTTACTAGGTTCTTTAGAACTTCCCCTAGGTGCACTAAGGTTTCTACATTAGAACCTCAAACCCAAAAGCATGGCTAAGCTCTCAATGGTACTAAACCTTGCACCCAATTAATGGTGCTCTATTGTTGCCAAATATGCCTTCAGTTTGAAATGAAACAAGTGTAAACCTAGGAATATATAAGCTTTGGAAAGGCATGTAAATGGTACCTCTCCCTCTTAGCTTTGAGTGGAATCCTGAATCGGCTCAATTCGATGCTCGAACGAAAAGTTATGGCACAAGCCTCACAACATGTCGAAGCTGTCGAGTGTTGGCGGCTAGGCGCCAGGGGAAGTGCCACTGCAGGCCTAAGCACTTGGAGAACCCTACTCTGTGGGGCTAAAAATGCACCTTGGGTGTTTTAGCACTAAACGGTGCTTAGGATCTAGAGTCCCGTGCCCTAAACCTAGAAGAAGCTTCCTGAGCCTTTTTTTTAGGCTTCCTTGCCCCTCCAAATCTCCATGGCATACCTCGAAACCGCATATACCTATAAAATACACCTCCTAGGCCACAATGCACCATTCATACCAAGCTAGAAGTGCACATAAATAACACACCAAGCTAGGCAACCATACTAGTTCACCAAGATCAACTTAACTCACCAACTAATATCATTCATCAAACTTCTTGAATTTAACAAGAAAACAAGCTATGAATGGCATCAAATGTGCACTAATCTTAAATCCCTTACCTTTATTCCAAACTACAAGCAAAGATCAAGCAAACCATCACCAAATAAATGGCTCCAGTAAGTCCCACCTAGGTTCCAAACAATTCAAGGTTCATGGCATTAAAACAAGGGCAACCAAGCAAAACCCAAGCAACCAAAGGTGAAACAAACAAGAAAACATCATGGAAATCAACTTACCTCTCATGTAAAATAGGGCCCTAGCTGGCAGATGTGATTTCTAGTTTCAAATGCACCAAACTCACTTGAAGTAAGCTACCCATTGCTTATACACCTATGGAACCTTTAATTTTCACCAAGAACTCTTGAATTTGAGCAAGAATTGAAGTATAAATCAAGAAGGAAAGGTTGAATTTAAGTTTGAAGAGGAAGAGGATGAATAGTGGCAGCCTAAGAGTCACCTTTACCATGTTTAAAAGAGTTCAAGCCATTAAGCCCCCAAACTTTCTTAAGTTTGTCAAAAAGAACCCTTTCCCAAAATAGTAACCTTTGGATAAATTTTGGTCAAACCTTCAACACTTAGTGAAAATTTAGGTGCTAAGCAAGGGTTAAGTTTTAAAACATGTTGTTGACTCTTGGGACTTGCCCTGATACCTTGGGATGCAAAATTACCAATTTGCCCCTAGACCTCTTTTGATGCCATAGCTTTCTCTGAACCTGGTAACCTTTAACTAACTTGCTTGAACTTGCTAAATGAACTTAAAATGAGGTATTAAGCTAGGGATTTATTAATTTATATAAATTAAATGAGCTTGCCGCTATGAGGGCTGAACATAAGGAACCTCTAGGAGAGGTCTATGTACAGAAAGGTATACTCTGAAATTATGGCTTATGAAAAAGGAAGCATGGGAAAGTTCATAAGAATGAACTAATTGTCGTGTTTTGTTGTTTTGTTGTTGTGGTTGTAGGACATGATGGCTACTATGGGATTTGCAGTGTTTAGGTCCATCATGGTATGTGTTAGAACCAGAAGAGTTATGAGGCAGTTATAGCCTAAATATCAAGTCAAAGTGGAGGTCAAAGTGATTGTGGGCTTAGAGACAGTTTAAGCCTGCCTATGTATCATGTAAGACACTTAATGGACTATACTTTTGGTTGTACATAACATTGGGCCATATAGTCCCTGTTTGTCAAATTTTGACCTATAAATATTTGTATGCAACAAATGACAAGGGTACCTAGAGCTAAACATGGCTTGGGCCTTGTTTGTATTTTGGGCTTAGGAAAGCCTTAAGGCACTTCGTGTAACAAGCTAGGTTAAAGGCATGCATGGTTTGTAACCTAGTATGTATGCATGCATGTGTGTGTGTATGTTTTGTTTGATGGACTAGGTAATCCCCATATGCTCTCATAAGATCACCTAGAAATTTTAACTAGTTAAAATTCAAAAAATTGGGAGAATTAAACAAAACCAATTAGATCTTCAAAAGCTTTCGATTCCCACCTAAGTAAACAAAAGTTGGCATTAAGCATCCTAGGAGTTAAAGATTAATTCACTGTATGAAAATCAACTGAGTAAGAAAGAACAAATGGTTGATTTCAAACCTCTTGAAAGGTTTAGGGTGCGGGTGAATTTGGTCTTAACATCAAAAGCTAGGTTGGAACCCTTTTGGAGGCCCTTCGTTATCATGAGAATACAAAGCTCTGAAGATAAGTGAATGAATTTAAGGGCCTCTTGTTTGAACCTATTGATATAGTATCAGAGAGACTCATTTTTTCTTTGAACTACGTTAAACAACTGGGCCACTATTTTTGCCAAAGGGTAACTTTTGATGAATTGGTGAGTAAAAGCAACAGATAACTCATGGAAAGATGCAATAGTATAGGGAGACAGGGTATTATACCAAGTAGTGGTTGGGCCAGAAAGTGTTACTGAGAAGCATTTGCACAGGGTTTCTTTAACAACTCCACTTGGGACCATATTCTTCTGGTTCCTAGTCAGGTCTGCGTGAGGATCACCTCTCCCATCATATGAGCCCAACCAAGGTACGTAAAGTCTGGCTGGATTGGAGCATTCCAAATGGCCAAAACAAAGGGAGCCTCATCGTCGATAGGTGTCCTGGTCAAACAAGTCCACACTGGTTTTCTCATAATCTACTCCTCCATTTTGTCCATCTTTTCCAACAATTTTTCCAGTAGAAGATCCAATCAGTCATCATTATCCCTTTGGGGAGAAACGGAATTCAGGGAGTAGATTTTCACTCAAAAATGGCCAGACCCTTATCCTTGCGATTATGCTTTAGGGTACAAGGTGGCAAGCTTTCAACATGAGATGCAGTTTACGTGCTGCCTTTTGATGCAGGAGAGGAACTTTTGGCTTGAGTTAGTGATTTTCCCAGTGAAGATGTTCTCCTAGAAGGCTTCCTTGAAGTATTCTGTTCTAAATGCTAGGCTTTCTCTGTGATTATGGTACACTAGAATTCACACAGGAACCTCATTGTCAATGTCACCAGGCGATCATCCTTAGGTAGACTTGTTGGGTCACCTGTTTCCTCCTCTGGTGGTAAGGGTGTATTCTTAGGTGGGGGATCATGGTGAGGTTTGTTCTTAGACGCCTGAGTTACGACCATAGTGATGTGTGGTTGGGTTCCTATAGGTGGTCCCATTTGATGTCCTATGGGATCTCTATCGTCTGAGCTCTACATCAGCTTCTAAGAATGCATGTACTTTGGCCAGCTACAGCTCTTGATAGACACCAGAAAAAGGGGTGAACTGAGTCCTTCAAGTGTTTTTCAAGGAAGGACTCTCTAATGCCCAAGTAATAAGGTGGTATAGCTAGGAGTATTAAGTGAGCACCATAGAATAGCCCTTGTAACATACCTGGGGGTGGTCTTTTATATACTGGCTCCTAGGGGTAGAGGTCTCAAATCTGCCTTACACGTGTTTGGCTAGATCATGGTAGAGTGCTCTATATCATAAGAACTGTTGCTACAATTAGCTGTTCTAACATAGGCTATGGTGAGCACTTCGCACACAACTGGGAGTAGCTTTGTAATGGTATTTGCACGTATTATGGTATGTCGGTGCCGAGGCAAGTTGTTTGTCCTTTGGTCGGATGAAATTAGGCTAAACTATGGTCTACTCGAGGTTGAGGTGTGTAGCTGAAGTACTTAGGCCCTGGATGCACCTTGGGCAAACCTTGAGGCCCTACGGCCTTTAGCTATCACAACTAATGCTCCGAAGACAAATGACGAAAGCATAAATAGAAATAAGTAATACGAATATCAATAATATCCATAATAACATAGCCATGAAATATAAATAAGTAAATAAATATCCTGGATCACAAAGGATAAAATGTCTTTGAAAGATGGAATGTTGGTAGAGGCTCGGACCCAAAGCCTTCGATGTAAGCACAACAAGTTCCTCAGTAGCCCTAGCCGTAGTATTCAGCTACACTATCATCATATTAACTCTTGTCCCTCTAGCTTTCTCGGTAGCAGTAGTAGCATCAATAGCAATAGTCTCTACAGCTGCCTCCTCGGCTCTCTCTTCAATAACAACAAAACTTGACTCAACCTACTCAGTCAGTAGTATAGTAGTCATGGGCCACATCTCCTTCCTTGATGACTTACTTGTCGATGCCATCCTGCTTGTCCAAACTTTGGGAAAAGGCAAAGTACTTGGTTGAATCATCCTTAACACCATGAAGTAAACCCTACTAGCTGTGTCCCGAAGTACCTGGTCCAGTGCCTCATAAGAAATATAAATGGATCAGCTCCTCTAGGCATAAGGTTCACACCTCAACAATAGATAGGCGAAAGTTTAAATCTAGAATATTATTTGACATGAACTGGAGGTGATCTGGAATAAGCTGATGCCACTGAAAGATATATGACAGTGTGACTAGTCAGTCGTTAGTGAATGCAGAGGTAGGTTGTGTGACAGTAGAAGAAGTATCATTAGCTCAAATCTCTATTTGTGTCCCCAAGATAAATCTCATCGAGTTGTCTGGGAGCTTGGTCTTCTCTAATAGCCCCGTGGCCATAAATGAGTCTAGGTTGGCTATCTTGCGCCTAGTTACCCTCATAATCAATGCCTTAGGTGGGAAAACATAAAGGTTCCAGGACAACCTCATCACGAATAGTCCAACACAAAAAGCTCCAGTCCTCACAAGGTCAGTAGTATCCTACACCTATTAAGCAAATGAAAGGCCTTAGTGACAATGCATTCGGTCAACACCACAATATAGGTAGAAGAGTTCTATCTTGGTCACCATACTCATGCTTTCCCTCCTACCATCGATGGAATAGGCAATCAGATAGTGCACATAACGCACAGCTGGCGATCCCAGCCTCGATGACTTGGACATTATAGGCTAGTAGATGCCTCCATCCTCAATGATGTCCATCTAGAACTCCTACGAAGTAGGAGTTTTGGTGCCAAACTCACAAATCAAGCCTCTGCACTTGTTAGAACTGATGAACTCCTAAGTGCAGAAACCGAGGCACCATCCCAACTCAACCAAACTCAACTCAAAGTTCTGCTCACCAAGGAAGAACTTCTCTACATCGGCTTGGCTCCAGCAAATGTTGGTCACATCAACCTCAAAGGTGCTTAAAAATTGGAGGGTGAGCTTGCCATATGTATGCTCCTGGCATTCAAACACTAGCAACCATATGTCAAAATCTACAAGTGCTCAAACCTCCTTGACTAAACACAGTTGAGCTAAAGTGTCCTGGTGAATTGTCTTGCTTCCCTTAAACTTCTTCACCTTTAGAATATTGTATTTGCCCTATTGGGCATCCTCCTTGAAGTCAAGCAACAGATACGACTTCTTCAGCATCTTAGCCGGTCTCTTGGCATGGATCAGTAGATTTTCTTGGCATTTCATCATCCTAAAAAAAGTGGAAGATTTCTCCATTGCAACAAATAATTTGAAATACCATATAATCTATAGTAATCCCAAAGATAATAGCTCTAAACAAAAATCAATAAAATTTCCCTATATAAAACAATTTGAATTCAACTTTAGGTATTAAGGTGATCAGGCTTAACAACCAAAGCTAAATGCATAATAATCAAAGAAATTTAAAACAATGTAGTTCACAATTAGGCTCTTTCTTGTTGCTCAAGAAACCTATATTCTACCATACCAAAAGACTACAAATTCCTAGATTTCATGAAATTACAAGAGAAATTAAATAATCAAGGTATTATTCAATAGTGAAAGCTTAAAACAACATTAATCCAGGCCATAAAATCTACCAAATAAAGCATACGTAACATAAATTGCAATAACCACCAACTCTAACTCTTCCTCTTCCAAGCACAACAACAAAAAATCCAATACTTGTAACTAAAAACCAACATGAATATGCATGCAAAATCAACCAACTAACTCAGATGAATCCTACCCATAACAAAAATCAAGCTAGTAGTCCATAATCTTCAAATAAAGTTAGACAGAAAGAGTTACCTCAAAAGAGAGAAAATCAAATATGTAACAATGGAAATCAAGAATCTAGACCAAAAACGAACTCCTCCAACAATGAAAAATGTCACCTGAAATGTAAGAATGCTAGGGTTTTAGTTTAGGGTGTTATGGAAGTAGTTTAAGTGAGTTACGTGTAAAGTGGAGCAGAAAAATTATAAACGAGCTTAAATATAAATGAGACATGGCCTCTAACACGGGTGTTTACACACCCATATTACTGACAACTTCCTCAGCATGGCATTAAACAAAAGTGTGCCATGTGTTCTGAAGCCTAATTTTTCTTAGAACACAGATTAACAACACAAGGGTTACCACAATCATGTAAACAACCTTGTACACTCAACACGTGTCATCGCACGGCTGTGTAGTTAACTATGTAGGTGCTCTGGAATGAAAAATTTTTATGACATAGAGACGAACCCCACTTTCAAACATCGTTGTGTAGATGACCATGTAACATAAACATGTTTTTATACATTGGTGTGTATGTCCATGTGCTTAATGTTGGGTTTCAGGAGCCAAACAACGCAGCAGAATTTAACCGAAACCCTCCAGGATCCAAGTGAAATGGGGTAAACCGGGTGTTCAAAAATTTTCATACCTAATTTTCGGTTGAGATCTCTCACTCAATTGTAGAGTCGAATCACAAAACTTGAACAGTTCACGTGTTCAAGCTCTCTATGGTATCCACATGAGCTTCTCAGGATCACCACGCTTCCACCACATCCCGGTAGATGCGTTTCTCATGTGCTTGCAGTGCTAGCTTACGTCCTCAAAGGAATTGCAAGAGAAGAGTGCGGCTGTCCTTTCGGGAGGCTAGGGCAAGGAGACCGGCAAATTTCTCACTAAAAGTTGTATTATAGTGAGACTCAGCTTCCAGGCCTAATAGGTTTCAAAGCCCTAATCCAATTAGGCTTTAATTTCGGGCTTAATAATGGCTCAACTATTGGGCCCATTATTAATACGAAATTATTGGGAAACCAAAACCCAAATTATTAGCCCATGCACTCTAATGATCCAAATAGCTCTATGTGTGCGACCCAATAGGCTCTTACCATGTTGGCAATGATCATAAATCACATTTATGATCATAAGCAATGAGTGGTGTCTAGCAACACATCATTGCTACCCAAGTGACAAGATTGTCGATGATTTGACTAAACCTTTATGATCATCACCGATATATGCCATTGTCCCTTTGTCCAAGATATCAAGACTAAGCACGAGACATGGAATGTGTCACTCTCGTATAGCCCAATCTTTGGTTTCTTGATTACCGAGTAGACCAACTTAAACTGATGACATTGATATCGTATATCAACTCATCCGAGCATGGCCATGCATTTTTCTAAGTCTTACTCTATCAAGGGGCCCGAAGATATCACTCCCGTTACATAGGAGGGACAAATCCCATCTTGATCATACAAATCCCTCCGCATGATATGTGACATACCCAATGACCTCCTTCAAGTTCACTCAGTTACGAGCAACAAAGGAAAGTATCAAAGTATGTGACTCACATGTAGGGAACCTTGATGATCTTAGGTCGAAGGACTACATATACCATGATCACTATGAGAATCACTTATGACACTCATATAACGATCCATGTAGTGTTCTCATGGTGGGTCGGTCCAGTACACAAGTTCTCCAACTTGTACCCATATGTAGACTACATATCTCATATTAGTCTCCACATATGCTAGTCATTATGTATTATTGCAACCCGCTCCACAATAATACTAGACTAGGGACGTTTGAGAATATCATTATTCTAGGGTTACAATTATGTTTGTTAAGTTACGCAGAAACAAAACAACAAACATAATTGCTGGATTAATGCCTTAATAAAATATCATGACTCAATGTGCAAAAAATACAATCATCTCATGATTGGCTTTTTGGGCACAACACTAACAATCTCCCACTTGCACTAAAAGCCAATCATCCATGTATCTAATACCGATGGACCTAGAATGGCTATCATGCTTCTGCTGCGTAAGGGGCTTTGTCAGTGGATCAGCAATGTTGCTGTCTGTCGAAGTCCTGCATATCCTTACATCACCCCTCTCGATGATCTCCCTGATGAGATGATAGCGTCGGAGTATGTGTTTGGATCGCTGGTGAGATCGAGGTTCCTTAGCCTGTGCGATTGCTCCATTGTTGTCACAATAGAGCTCTATCGGGTCGGCAATGCTTGGAACCACTCCAAGTTCAGTGATGAACTTCTTGATCCAAACTGCCTCCTTCGTAGCATCAGAGGCGGCAATGTACTCAGATTCTGTTGTAGAGTCAGCTACTGTCTCTTGCTTTGAACTCTTCCAGCTCACAGCACCACCACCAATACAAAACACATAACCAGATTGCGATCTAAAATCATCCTTATCGGATTGGAAGCTTGCATCGGTGTAACCCCTTACAACGAGCTCATCTTCACCTCCAAAGACCAAGAATGCATCCTTAGTCCTTCGTAAGTACTTAAGGATGTTCTTAACAGCTGTCCAGTGACTCTCACCGGGGTTCGATTGGTACCTACTCGTCATGCTTAAGGCATATGAGACATCAGGACGAGTACATATCATGGCATACATGATAGATCCAATTGCTGAAGCATATGGAATCTTACTCATGCGCTCTCTCTCCTCGGGTGTACTCGGACACTGAGATCTAGAAAGAGTTATACCATGTGACATGGGCAAGAATCCTTTCTTGGAATCTTGCATGCTAAACCTCTTTAGCACCTTGTCAATGTATGTACTTTGACTTAGGCCAAGAAGCTTTCTAGATCTATCTCTATAGATCCTGATGCCTAACACATAGGCTGCTTCACCCAAGTCCTTCATAGAGAAACATTTCCCCAGCCAAGTCTTCACAGACTGTAGCTCAGGAATGTCATTCCCGATGAGTAGTATGTCATCTACATACAACACCAAGAAGACAATAGCGCTCCCACTAACCTTCTTGTAGACACAAGGTTCATCTTCATTTTTGATAAAACCAAACTCTTTGATTGCTTCATCAAAATGAAGATTCCAACTTCGAGAAGCTTGCTTCAGTCCATAAATGGACCTTTGCAACTTGCACACTTTATTGGCATTCTCAGGAGTGACAAAACCCTCAGGTTGTGTCATGTACACATCCTCAAGTAGCTTTCCATTTAGGAATGCAGTTTTGACATCCATTTGCCATATCTCATAATCATAGTGTGCAGCAATAGCAAACAAAATTCAGATGGATTTAAGCATAGCAACTGGTGAAAAAGTTTCATCATAGTCAATACCATGAATTTGCTTGAAACCTTTTGCAACCAATCGTCCCTTAAAGGTAATCACATTACCATCCATGTCAGTTTTCTTCTTGAAAACCCATTTGCACCCTATGGGTTTTACCCCTTCAGGTGGGTCAACCAAAGTCCATACTTGGTTTTCATACATGGATTCCATCTCGGATTTCATGGCCACTAGCCACTTCTCAGAGTCAGGCCCTGACATAGCTTGTTGGTAGGTTGTGGGCTCATCCTGATCCATGAGCATCACATCACCAGTGTGAGTCATGAGAAATCCATATCTCTCAGGCTCACGCCGAATCCTACCAGACCTACGTGGGCTCTGTGCTACAGGAACAGACTCTTGAACCACAACATCTTGTGGTGTCTGTTCAGGTTCCATTTCAGGTTCGATGTCTCCTTGTTGTTCTTGAATTTCTTCAAGTTCTACTTTCCTCCCACTAGTTTCTTTAGAGATAAACTCTTTCTCTAAAAAGACACCAGTTCGAGCAACAAACACTTTTTGCTCAGAAGGATTGTAGAAATAGTAACCCTTTGTTTCTTTAGGATACCCAACAAAAAGGCATTTTTTTAGATTTGGGCCCTAGTTTGTCAGAGGATTGACGTTTCACATAAGCGTCACAGCCCCAAATCTTCATAAAAGACAAATTGGGATGCCTCCCACTCCATATCTCATATGGTGTCTTTTGAACCGATTTAGATGGAACTCGGTTTAGTGTAAAAGCGGCTGTCTCTAGAGCATGTCCCCAAAAGGAGTTTGGAAGGTCAGCTTGACTCATCATAGAGCGAACCATGTCTAACAGAGTTCGATTTCTCCTTTCAGATACACCATTCCATTGAGGTGTACCTGGTGGAGTGAGTTGTGATACTATACCACACTCCTTCAGATAGTCAAGGAATTCTCGATCCAAGTACTCTCCACCTCGATCTGATCGAAGCACTTTGATACTCTTCCCGAGTTGATTCTCTACTTCATTCTTGAATTCTTTGAACTTTTCAAAGGATTCTGACTTGTGTCTCATAAGATACACATAGCCATATCTGCTAAAGTCATCAGTGAAAGTAATGAAGTATTGGAAACCTCCTCTAGCTTGTGTAGACATAGGGCCACATACATCACTATGTATGAGTCCTAGTAAGTCATTAGCCCTTTCACTTTGCCCTGTGAATGGGGCTTTGGTCATCTTGCCCAACAAACATGACTCACATGTCTCATATGATTCAAAATCAAATGAGTCCAAGAGTCCATCCTTATGGAGCTTGGATATGCGGGTCTCATTTATATGGCCCAAGCGACAGTGCCAGAGATAGGTCGGGTTCGAATCATTTAATCTGACCTTCTTGGTATTCACATTATAGATTGGATCTTCGAGGTCTAGAACATACAACCCATTGCTAAGTTGAGCACTACCATAAAAGATTTCATTCAAATAAATAGAACAACATTTGTCCTTTATTATAAATGAAAAACCTTTCTTGTCCAAACAAGAAACAGAAATCAAATTTCTACTAATAGTAGGCACAAAGTAGCAGTTGTCTAATTCTAAAACTAATCCACTAGGTAAAGTGAGAACATAAGTCCCTACGGCTAAGGCAGCAACCCTTGCTCCATTTCCAACACGTAGGTCCACTTCACCTCGGGCCAATCTTCTACTTCTACTTCTACTTAGATCCTGCACATTTGCACAAATGTGAGATCCACATCCAGTATCCAATACCCAAGATGAGGAAGTAGAAAAGTTAGCCTCTATAACAAAAATACCTGAAGTGGAAGTCTTACTTCCCTTTTCCTTAGCAAGTTCTTCAAGATAGAGCTTGCAGTTGCGCTTCCAGTGTCCAGGTTGCTTACAATGGAAGCACTCCCCTTCCTTTGCCACACCACCCTTTGGTTTCAGTGCAGCTGAAGAAGAATTAGCATTGGACTTTCCATTAGCTTTATCCTTCTTCTTGTTGGCTTTTCCCTTTCCCTTGCCCTTTTGAACCATCAAAATGGGCTTAGCCTTCTTAAGGTTTTGCTCAGCAGTTCTCAACATGTTGAGCAATTCAGGGAGGGACTTGTCAAGGTCGTTCATGTTATAGTTCATGACAAACTGACTGTAGCTTTCAGGCAACGATTGCAAGACTACATCAATAGCCAACTCTTTCTGAAGAGCAAATCCCAAATTCTCAAGATTCTCAATGTACCCAATCATCTTGAGCACATGAGGACCCACGGGACTTCCCTCAGACATCTTGCACTGAAACAATGCCTTAGAGGTCTCAAACCTCTCATGCCTAGCTTGCTCTTGGAAAAGCATTTTGAGATGTTCGATCATATCGAACGCCCCCATGTTCTCATGTTGCTTCTGAAGCTCAGATTCCATGGTAATAAGCATGAGGCATGCAACATCCAAAGCATCATCAGAATGCCTCTTGTGAGCATCCCTTTCAGCTCTTGGAGCAGTGGCAGCAGGCTCATTCGGAATGGGCTGCTCTAGGACATAAGCCTTTCTCTCTTGTTTGAGGACTATCCTCAAGTTTCGGTACCATTTGAGAAAGTTGGTCCCATTCAGTTTTTCCTTCTCAAGGATCGATCGCAACGAAAGTGTCGATGTGTTTTGTGCCATGGTTATCTACAACAGTAAATATGCAGTGTAAGAGTCATGTATTTTAATTCATTTAATAAGGACTTTTATTAAATGATACTCCCACTATTTTCCTCAAAATAATAACCCTCGATATTATTTCGGAACACCTCGGCGCTAAGGTATTCTAGTGGGCCAAGATCCATATTTGACCACAACCTGAGTCAGCTTTGGCTTTTCTCTCAAGTTACAGCTATTTAGGTAGGCAACTCCTTGCCAATTGCATCCCATGCAACTCTTGGATAGTTGGGTGAACAACACTTGTCCAAGCTCATCTCATGAACTTAAGCCCAACTCTATGCCTCTAAGTCCCTAATCCTATTAGGATGACTTAGTTAAGTCGAACCCAAAGTTAGCAGTTTGGATATCACTATTATCCCATCGCGCCTTACCAAGATGAACATAGGTGCTTTGCTTTGGCAAACCCACCTAATGTTGATCAAAGTCTTGACGAGTGCCAACATTTGGAAGGCATCACATTTAATGACTTAATATTTGTTTAAGGGATTTTTCATTTGATCTCACCAATTTGTTATCTCCGGTTGTCTTATACATGCATCACATACAAATATAAAACATGCATCTCATGCTTACAAGAAATAAACGTGACATGGTTATAGCCCAAACTATGCGATATTCTCAAGCCAATGAGAATATCATAAAAGCCTAAGAAAAGAAAAGGGTCACAAGCTCCTTCTCTTCCTTTCTTGGTTGCCCTTTTGTTGTCACCTCCTTGGACATACCACCTTGGATGATCTTTGGAAATACCACCTTGGATGATCCCATAATGTACCATTACATCAATAATAGAAACCTCGAGTTACATTCGAAAGGAGTAAGGTGAGAAGAGAATGTACAATGAGAGTAACAAAAGGAGGCACGACTCGCAGGCCGTATTTACAAGTACAACCAATCAAGGGCTATAACCATGCACCATGCTTCAAACACCAATCAGCATATCATGTCTTGCAATTGCTTAGCCTGAAATCTTCTATTTCGAGCAAGTAGGCACCCGAGACTCCTCCATTCGAGCCACCAAAAAAACCTTACTTTCGGTGCCCGAATAGACCTAATCTAAACAAAGCTAGGGCTTTTGCAGCTATTGCAAGAATCCTAATCCATATAGGTATCTCATACAATTCAATTTTGGGTTAATCTCATTAACCAATTAGTGTCATTTCTTCATATATGTCATATGTTCATTACGAGTTCCGGCTTCATGCATCATGAATCAATCTAATTAGTCATGGCTGAAAAGCAACCGAACACATAACATCATACGATTCAACACTCAATCCCGATTTAGGGTTTCACCAGTAGCTCTGATACCACTGTTGGGTTTCAGGAGCCAAACAGTGTAGCGGAATTTAACCGAAAGCCTCTAGGATCCAAGTGAAACGGGGTAAACCGGGTGTTCAAAAATTTTCATACCTAATTTTCGGTTGAGATCTCTCACTCAACTATAGAGTCAAAACACAAAACTTGAACAGTTGACATGTTCAAGCTCTCTATGGTATCCACATGAGCCTTTCGGGATCACCACGCTTCCACCACGTCCCGGCAGATGCATTTCTTTTGCACTCACAGTGCTAGCTTGCGTCCTCAAAGGAATTGCAAGAGAAGAGTGCGGCTATCCTTTTAGGAGGCTAGCGCAAGGAGACCTGCGAATTCCTCAATAGAAGTTGTATTTATAGTGAGAGTCATCATCCAGACCTAATGGGTTTCAAAGCCCTAATCTAATTAGGCTTCAATTTCGGGCTTAATAATGGCTCAACTATTGGGCCCATTATTAATACAAAATTATTATGAAACCAAAACCCAAATTATTAGCCCATGCACTCTAATGATCCAAATAGCTCTATGTGTGTGACCCAATATGCTCTTACCACATTGGCAATGATCATAAATCATAAATCACATTTATGATCATAAGCAATGAGCGGTGTCTAGCAACACATCATTGCTACCCAAGTGACTAGATTGTCGATGATTCGACTAAACCTTTATGATCATCACCGATATATGCCATTGTCCCTTTGTCCAAGATATCAAGACTAAGCACGAGACATGGAATGTGTCACTCTCGTATAGCCCAATCTTTGGTTTCTTGATTACTGAGTAAACCAACTTAAACTGATGACATTTATATCGTATATCAACTCATCAGAGCATGGCCATGCATTTTTCTAAGTCTTACTCTATCAAGGGACCCGAATATATCACTCCCGTTACATAGGAGGGACAAATCCCATCTTGATCATACAAATCCCTCCGCATGATATGTGACATACCCAATGACCTCCTTCAAGTTCACTTAGTTACAAGCAACAAAGGAAAGTATCAAAGTATGTGACTCACATGTAGGGAACCTTGATGATCTAAGGTCGAAGGACTACATATACCATGATCACTATGAGAATCACTTATGACACTCATATAACGATCCATGTAGTGTTGTCATGTTGGGTCGGTCCAGTACACAAGTTCTCCAACTTGTACCCATAAGCAGACTACATATCTCATATTAGTCTCCACATATGCTAGTCATTATGTATTATTGCAACCCGCTCCACAATAACACTAGACTAGGGGCGTTTGAGAATATCATTACTCTAGGGTTACAATTATGTTTGTTAAGTTACACATAAACAAAAACAACAAACATAATTGGTGGATTAATGCCTTAATAAAATATCATGACTCAATGTGCAAAAATACAATCATCTCATGATTGGCCTTTTGGGCACAACACTAACACTTAAGCTTTGAAATTTTAGAGTTTTGAAGAACATGGGTAAGAAGATGGCCATGTATGAGACCATGTTGTGAAACATGCCGTTAAACATAGTTTAGACAGCCTGTATTTGGCAGCCATAGCTCAAATAAACATCCTTCATGAAAAATCAATTCTTAATGATCAAGCATGGCTGTATTTGCAATCATGTTAGGTAACATGGTGTTGAACATGGGCATGTTAAAAGGCATGTTTGGCTCTTGAAACTTTTAAAATTTTTGCAAACTGAGTCAAATTTGAACTTACAGTTTTTCTCCCACTTTAAGCACACTTTTGCTTCCACTTTAAACACTTAGAAATTAATTCCTCCATACTTGGCTTCCTTTCTTCTTGCGGTCGAGGTTAAAAACCAGGCGGTTGTTGCCTCTGATTACTCCAAGAAAAATTAGGATGATTCCTCTACCCAAGATTATACATGTTAATGTATGGATTGTTTTACGGCCTCGGTGGATTTCCAACAAAGTCTACTTGCTTGGTTTTGGTCAACGAATTAGCCATCTAACAGTTGTTGCTTGAAGGATCATCTCCACAAACTTAAATTACAACACCGCTTGCTTTTGATTAGCCAAAATTTTTTAAATACTTTTATTAAAGGTTCAACTTGCTAGAGTTGTATAGGAATTAGAATTCTAAATTGATGCAGCTTTATTCAACATAATCCTAAACAATGATTGCCATTTGTAATTCTTCATCGCAACTCCTCAATCAAAATTTATGCTACTTCTTGTGTCTTGCTATTGAAAGTGCCGACAGCTACTACATCGAGCATCTACTTGGAAGCATAACTTAGACCATTATAGAACATTTGTACCTACATCCATGTAGGTAATCTATGATGCAAACACCTTCTCAATAAGTCCTTAAACCTTTACTACGCTTCATATAATGTATCTGAATCTATCTGACTAAAAGCAAAAATATCATTCCAAAATTTTGCAGTCTTGGCTGAAGGAAATTACTTCAGCAAAAACTTCTCGGCAAGAACATTCCAAGCGGCAACAGAACCTCTTGCAAGTGAAGTCAACCATTACTTATCTCTTCCTCTCAATGATAATGGAAATAGTCTCAACTGAATGCTATCCTCACTAGCTCCATTAATTTTGAAAATATCGCACACCTTTAGGAAATTGGCTATATGAGCATTGGGATCCTCATCCAAGAAGCCAATGAATTAAACACAATTCTGCACCATTTGAATAATATTTAGCTTGATCTCAAAATTCTTGTCATTGATAGGAGGCCTAACAATACTCGATTATGCTCCTTCAAGAGAAGGTTTAGCATATTCCAACATAGTCTTCTTTTGATTGCGGTCTTCCATTATTAATCCATCTTGATTCTCTCCTTGCCGCTCTAACTCAGGATTTGAATGTTGTGACTCAGGACCTCTCAAGGATAAGAGTTTCCTCAAGGTTCTTTCAATTTTTTGATCCACTTCGTTAACTTCATTGGGAAGGTTATAGGTTGTCAAGAAAAATTCCTGCAAGAAAAGAAAAAGAAATCAATAAATTTAAAAATAACTGAAAATTCAAAGAAAAAAGTAATATAATAAAATAAATGTCTAGATTAATGGAGATTAATTTTTCAAGGAGCAATCTTAGCAATTGGTCTCTAAAAATCATGCCAGAAAACTTGGTGTGTTTGTGATTCACAACGAACCATTCCTACTATTCTAGTAATAGTGTGGACGTATCAAATCTCTCTATGCTTATGCAAATATGTAAACTTAAAGGCAAACGCCCCTATGATCAAAGTATAATAGTAGCAAGTACCAAGATCATTTTTCCCAAGGAATAGAGATTATCTACCATGCTCAATGTCTCACAATTATCTAATCAGCAATTAAGGAGAATTGTTTAACTAACTACTATGAATTAACTAAGCTAACTAATGCCATAAAATATACTACTAACTATTGGCAAGAAATTAAAAGCAACTAAAACAATCAATGATAAGAAACCTCATACTTAGAATCGAATCTCCCTAGAACTTCCTTGTGTTACTTTTTCTTTGGTTTAACAGGATTGCGATTAACTTGGACCATGGAGTACTAGCTAAAGTATATTACCTCCCTATTATTCATGTTACATTAAACCAATTCCTAAGTCACCCATAAGGTGTCTAGGCCTACCACACTTCCTAGAGTGCATTACAAGTCCTACAACCCACTTCTAGGTTTCACCCTAGCTTAGAGATCTTACAATGCACCTATTACACCCGGTTATGATACTATCCCTTTTATCCAATGGTGATCAACAACAAACATACCGGATATTACCAGCCGCTTGTTCATCACCCTACATTAAATTAATAAGGTAAGTACTATCATAATAAATTAGAAATAATCACAATCACAAATTCTTCCTAGGGTTCATCTACTGTAAGCATGAGTAGGAGAGGTTTGGCTCATGTTGCCATAAAATAAACAACAAAGAATAGAAAAAACTAAGAAAGGAATGATCCATGGCTAAATTTCTTTTTTTTTTTCCCAAGAGATCTTTCATTTGGTGCTCATAGAGTGATATTGATCATCATAATTGCCTCTGGAAGCCTTCCTCCATGAAGATTTTTTTTTTTGACTTTTTCTTCCTTTCCCCTTCTATCTCTAATTTTTTTTCTAAATTTATACAATGCACCCCTAAAAATTAGACAAACACAAGCATATATGTAGTCGTGTAAGTGACAGTGTTACTGCTCTAGACTTTAAAATTTTTCTTAATTTAACACAGTTTGGAACATGGATGTGTACGACACTAAATGTGCATGTACAATGGCATGTAAGCTCCAAAACTTTGCCAAAACTTTAAATTTAGCTCAAAAACTTCACCAAAGTCCTTATCTATCATGAAGTTTAAATATAACCTGAAAACAAATATGAATCAATTAAGCACCATATCCTAGCAAAGATGCTTCAAAATATAAGCAAATATAAGGGAAAAACACATAGAAAACATAACTAAGTATGAGCATATCATTCAGCTTCCCAGCTAGACAATGATTCTACTAACTGTTTCTAGATTCTATGCAGCATGGAAGGCTAGGATCAGATGGATGAGGCCCAACAAGTAGTTGGTAAGGTTGATGAGGCCACGACAACCATAGTATCAACTATGGATGTTATTTTATTCACTAGCAGGAGAGAATCATTTTTAAGGTTGCCACTTTTGAGGGAAAGATGGCTAAGAGGGCTGATGCTATTGACCGATTTAAGGAGCAGAGAGAGGTGGTTGCTGTGGAAGAGACAACAAAGATTGCTACAGGAGAGCATACTACGAATCCTATTGTTATGGATTCGAGAAGAGAGGTTAGGACCACCAAAGGTCCAATTAAGCTGACACAAATGATGACCACTCTAAATGTTGCAGCTAAACTTCATGTTTTAGGATCGTCCCCAGTGAGAAATGATTGTTAGATTCAAGAAATCATTTGCTTCATTTACGGATATTATTATTTGCCTTATTTTCATTAGTTTATCTTGGATATTGTATTGGAGGATCAGATGCTCATGCTTTTAGTTTTCTTTATACTTCCAGTTCTAGTTATTATAGTTTCTTAGTTCTTTTCATTATTTTTTTTTCTTAATGATCATCTTTTCTATTTCCCTGGAAACCTTCCTGCTGAATCCAAGGCTTAAATCAAATTTTTATGTATCTCTTAGAATGCCATGTTAAAAATCAAGCAGCTAAATTTTTTAGGGCAATATCAATTTATAATGCCCTTTTGTTTTTTACTTGTTGTTTCTTATGTTTGTAAATTGAGGGTAATGTACATCTTAATATAGGGGAGTTGCTACTTTAGGGCCTAAGTATTGTTTTATTTTCTTTTTGAATTTTTTGAAAATTTTCAAAATTTTAAAATTTTTTAGGCGAATTTGTTTTTCAATTATACTATTGACCATGTTCTTATTAATAGAGAGTAATTGTTAGTTTAATGTCTCAAGTGTTAGTGTTGTACCGAAAAGCCAATCATGAGATGATTGTATTTTTGCACATTGAGTCATGATATTTTATTAAGGCATTAATCCAGCAATTATGTTTGTTGTTTTGTTCCTGCATAACTTAACAAACATAATTGTAACCCTAGAATAATGATATTCTTAAAACTCCCTGGTCTAGTATTATTGTGGAGCGGGTTGCAGTAATACATAACGATTAGCATATGTGGAGACTAACATAAGATATGTAGTCTACATATGGGTACAAGTTGGAGAACTTGTGTACTGGACCGAACCACCATGAGAACACTACATGGATCGTTATATGAGTGTCATAAGTGATTCCTATAGTGATCAGGGTATATGTAGTCCTTCGACCTAAGATCATCAAGGTTCCCTACATGTGAGTCACATACTTTGATACTTTCCTTTGTTGCTCGTAACTGAGTGAACTTGAAGGAGGTCATTGGGTATGTCACATATCATGTGGAGGGATTTGTATGATCAAGATGGGATTTGTCCCTCCTATGTAACGGGAGCGATATCTTCGGGCCCCTTGATAGAGTGAGACTTAGAAAATGCATGGCCATGCTCGGATGAGTTGATATGCGATATCAATGTCATCAGTTTAAGTTAGTCTACTCGGTAATCAAGAAACCAAAGATTGGGCTATACGAGAGTGACACATTCCATGTCTCGTGCTTAGTCTTGATATCTTGGACAAAGGGACAATGGCATATATCGGTGATGATCATAAAGGTATAGTCGAATCATCGACAATCTTGTGATTTATGATCATTGCCAACGTGATAAGAGCCTATTGGGTCGCACACATAGAGCAATTTGGATCATTAGAGTGCATGGGCTAATTATTTGGGCTATGGTTTCACTTTAATTTCGTATTAATAATGGGCCCAAGAGTTGAGCCATTATTAAGCCCAAAATTAAATCCTAATTGGATTAGGGCTTTGAAACCCATTAGGCCTGGAAGTTGAGTCTCACTATAAATACAACTTTTAAGTGATAAATTCGTAGATCTCCTTGCCCTAGCCTCCCAAAAGGACAGTCGCACTCTTCTCTTGCAATTCCTTGGAGGATGCAAGCTAGCACTGCGAGCGCAAGAGAAACGCATCTGTCGGGACATGGTGGAAGCGTGGTGATCCCGAGAGGCTCGTGTGGATACCATAGAGAGCTTGAACACGTCAACTATTCAGGTTTTGTGATTCGACTCTACAGTTGAGTGAGAGATCTCAACCGAAAATTAGGTATGAGAATTTTTGAACACCCGGTTTACCCCGTTTCACTTGGATCCTGGAGGGTTTCGGTTAAATTCCGCTGCGCTCTTTGGCTCCCGAAACCCAACATTAAGCTCTTCACTTGCAGATCAGGTAAGTGATTCTTGAAATCTTTCATTTATGTGTGTAATTATTTCGAAATGTTTTTGTAATTCATTGTGAAACTAGAGGAAGATGGTCTTGAAAACTATTTTTGTATCAAGCTTTTATGCTTGGTACACTATTCAAAACATGCTAAATTAAGACTTCCTATGTTTGGACTGCTGGTAAGATTGGCTGATGGAAATGTGGTCAATTGTTTCATAATGCAGAAGAATTGATTTGAATAAGTTTATACTCTATTGTTTATTAATGTTGAAGTAGGTTGTAGCCTTGCTTAAGGTAAGAGTCAAACGTAGCTCAAAAAGATGCTAGTGGCATGAGAAAGATTAAAGACCAATTTGGATTCTGATGAGAAATAGCTTGGGGTATAGACAGTGCTCTTATATTGTATACTTACTACAAAATTTTGCAAACATCAAGAAGAAGGTTAAAAAAGAAATCAAAGTAAAAAGTTCAATCAATTGCCTATTTCCATAGTTTGGTGGTATGAATGGTTGTGCGTAATGATATTTGATTTAGTATGGTTTGTACTTTTTACTTTGCATGAAAATTTCATGTTTTCTTGAGCTTCAAGAGATGTGGGTTGCTAGCTTGAGAATGAATCATTTCCATTAACTTATGTTGTTTTGAAAAAGTGGTAGATTGATTAGGTACCATGCTTGATAGTCTTGTTAATTTCTCAAGACTCTTAAAGTTTCAATCCTCTTTCTTATCTTTTCTTGCTCAAGAGTATGGTTCTATTTTTCTTTTCAATATATTTTTAAGGCTTTCTTGAGGGTAAGTAAAAGTTCAAGTGTAGGGGAAAAAATATGATGTGATCATATTTATACATGTTTTCTACATACTTTTCCTTGGTAATTATTTATCTTTTGACATGTGTTTTATAGGAATTGGTGCTTAACTAATTTATATTTTATTTTTAGTTTATATTTTAGCTCTATTCGATTGAGGAAGGATTTTGTATAGATGTTGGAATTTAATTGCAAGTTTTGGCAAAATTTTGAGTAAACATCACTTTGTACATTGCCCACGTTAGTGCCAAACATGCCCAAGCTCATGCCAGACATACTAGTGTTCAGTCTCATACCCATGATCCAAACTATGTCAATAAATGTTAGTGACTTTCATATTCTAGAGGAAGAACATGGCCTTAAACATGGTTGCATCATAAACCATGTTTATATACTATTAGGGTTTCATCGAGTTATTTTTGCAAAATCAAAAGGAATAGAAATGAGAGGTGTTGAAAGGTGGCCAATGTCTGCCAGGGGCAGTGTTACCACCTTACAAAAATAGGAGAATTACAAAGTGTGGCATAATGGTTAAAAACCATTGTACTATGTAATTCTCATCATAATGATTAAAGTGTGGGGGTAGAAGGCATGATCAAAACCTCCTTAAAAGTGTTCCAAGTTGGTAACATGGCCCCCAAGAAAAGCCTTAAGGATTGCTTGTTTTGTCAAGCAACTTAAGGACTTTTTTCTAAGATTTTGGAAATTTGGGTACTCAAGTGCAAAACTTTCCCAAAAATGATTTGGAGAGTTATGAGATGGATATGAATGGTATGAAAGTGCTATTGGTGGACCAAATTGCTTATGGAAGACAACTAAGGACAAAGAAAACATAAAAAGGCATAAAGGACATAAGTGTTCTAATGTAAGCCTTAAAATGTGTGTCTTTAACTTAAGTCAAATGGTGAAATTGTGGAGTTATCCTACACTAGGGAGGGTAGCTAATGCATGGGATAAGGAAGTCAAATGTGGGTTAGGAAATTAAGGTTAATAAACCATGGTCTTGTGGCATGGAAAAGGACATAAAGCATGGTCAAGACTGGTTAAGTGTGTTTGTGCACTTAAGACCATTTAAAGTCCATCTTGGTCCTTATCTCTCCATAATTTCAGCCTCCACCAACAAAAAGAAAGCCACCCCTCTTTCCCACACTTCCTCCATAGCCACCATACCTTCAAACTTAAAGCTACATAAAATTGAAGGCAAAAAGGAAGCAATTGGAAGCAAACTAGAGGTACTGCTTGGGTGCTTTAAGGATCAAGCTTAAAATTTGGCCTAACCATCTTGGTAAGGGGTCTTTTGCTCTCATGGAATCTTTATTATATTTTCAAGCATCCTTGGAGCTAGGGCTAAGCTTGGAAAAGAGCCATGAGCTTGATGAACCAAGCTTAGTGAAGGGAGTGCCCTTATTCAAGTTTTTGTGACCTAGTGTGAAGCACACAATGATGGTAGCAAATTGAAGAATTTCTAGAGCCCAAATTTAGTTCTAACTACTATCACAACTCTTGTATGACCAAGCTTAAGCTTGAGGAGGGCTGCCAGAATGATTTACTCAAGTTTATTGCATGTTTTATGGAGTAACCTATGGTTTATGTTGCTGCCGCATTTGATGTGTTTGTTGGTTGTGAATGGCTACTGCATTTGGTTGCTATATCTTGTACATATGCATTGTGGCTTTGTGTTTTAGTGTCTTTGGATGTGGGTTTTAATGACGATCACATTTCTTTAAGAGTACAAGTGTTACCCCTACTAAGTTTCTCAATGAAATTTACTCCCCTCAAATCTGCCCATTTAATGTCCAGTAGAAAGAACACATTCAAACTGACCTTTATGGTTTGAGTTTTGATCTGACATTTTAGTTACTTAAATTTCCTTATGTCTAGTTGTGATCTGGAAAGTTTGGTCATTTTGGGAGCACATCTGGTATTTTTAGTGACAGTCTTATTGTGTTACGTAGAAGTTGTCTAGCATCCTATTTCTGGAGTCCATTGTGTCTCAGGCATTATTGTAAATTAGGGTGTGCATCTAGCTTAGTTAAGACCATTAGGTAGTGCATGTATGCATGTACATGCTGTTAGTGTTGTGCCCAAAAGCCAATCATGAGATGATTGTATTTTTGCACATTGAGTCATGATATTTTATTAAGGCATTACTCCAGCAATTATGTTTGTTGTTCTATTTTTGCGTAACATAATAAACATAATTGTAACCCTAGAATAATGATATTCTTAAATGTCCCTAGTCTAGTATTATTGTGGAGTGGGTTACAATAATACATAACGACTAGCATATATGGACACTAATATGAGATATGTAGTCTACATATGGGTACAAGTTGGTGAACTTGTGTACTGGACTGACCCACCATGATAATGTGACATGGATCATTATATGAGCGTCATAAGTGATTCTCATAGTGATCATGGTATATGTAATCCTTTGACCTAAGATCATCAAGGTTTCCTACATGTGAGTCACATACTTTGATACATCCTTTTATTGCTCATAACGGAGTGAACTTCAAGGAGGTCATTAGGTATGCCACATATTAGGTGGAGGGTTTTCTATGATCAACATGGAATTTCTCCCTCCTATGTAATGGGAGTGATATCTTCGGGCCCCTTGATAGAGTGAGACTTAGAAAGTGCATGGCCATGCTCGGATGAGTTGATATACAATATCAATGTCATCAATTTAAGCTAGTCTACTTGGTAATCGAGAAACCAAATATTGGGGTATACGGGAATGACACATTCCATGTCTCGTGCCTAGTCTTGATATCTTGGACAAAAGGATAATAGCTTATATGGGTAATGATCATAAAGGTTTAGTCAAATTATTGACAATCTTGTCACTTGGGTAGTAATGATGTGTTGCTAGACACCGCTTATTGCTTATGATCATAAATGTCATTTATGATCATTGCCAATGTGGTAAAAGCCTGTTGGGTCACACACATAAAGCCTATTTGGATTATTAGAGTGCATGGCCTAATTATTTGGGTTATGGTGTCATGATTATTTCGTGCTAATAATTGGCCCAAAAGTTGAGCCATTATTAAGCCTGAAATTAAAGCCAAATTACATTAGGGCTTTGAAACCCATTAGGCTTGGAAGTTGAGTTTCACTATAAATACAACATATAGTAAGAAATTTGTAGCCTTGCCCAGCCTCCCGAATGGCGACAGCCGCACTCTTCTTTTGGTATTCCTTGGAGGATGCAAGATAGCATTGTAGGTACAAAAGAAACGCATCTACTAGGATGTGGTGGAAGTCTGGTGATCCCGAGAGGCTCGTGTGGATACTATAGAGAGCTTGAACACGTCAATTGTTCAAGTTTTGTAATTCAACTCTATAGTTGGGTAAGAGATCTCAACGGAAATTAGGTATGAAAATTTTTGAACACGCAATTTATACCATTTCACTTGGATCCTAGGGGTTTTGGTTAAATTCTATTGTGCTTATTTGGCTCCTGAAACCCTACAGTGGTATTAGAGCAACTAGCGAAACCCTAAATTGGGATTGAATGTCAAATCGCATGATGTTGTGTGTTCAGTTTCTTTCGGTCATGATTAATTAGATTGATTGATGATGTATGAAACCAAAACTCATAATGAATATATGAGATATATGAATAAACAACACAAACTAGTTAATAAGATTAACCAGAAATTGATTGGTATGAGACACCTATATGGATTAGGATTCTTGCAATAGTTGCAAAATCCTTGCCTGGATTAGATTAGGGCTATTTGGCCACCAAAAGTATAATACTTTTCGTGTCTCAAATAGAGGTGTCTCAGGTGCCTACTTGCTCGAAATAGAATATCTCGGGCAACACAATTGTAAGACAATTTTAACCGGCTAGCGGGATCACCGTATATGGAGCACCACATTAATAAAAATTGGTTAAGCAATGTGCGTTAATTGGCATGCATTTTTGTTGAATGAGATTTGACATGATGTGCTTATTGGTGTTTGAAGCATGTTGCATGGTTATAGCCCTTGTTGGTTGTACTTGTAAATATGGCCTACGAGTCGTGCCTTGTTCTTGCTATTCTCATTGTACATTCTCTTCTCACCTTACTTCCCTTGAATGTAACTCAAGGTTTCTATTATTGATATAGTGGTACATTATGGGATCATCCAAGGTGGTATGTCCAAAGAGGTGTCAACAAAAGGGCAACCAAGAAAAGAGGAGAAGGAGCTTGTGAAGACCCTTTTCTTTTCTTAGGCTTTTATGATATTCTCATTGGCTTGAGAATATTGCATAGTTTGGGCTATAACCATGTCACATTTCCTTTCTTGTTAGTATGAGATGCATGTTTTATATTTTTATGTGATGCATGTATAAGACAACTAGAGATAACAAATTGGTGAGATCAAAAGGAAAAATACCTCAAACAAATATTAAGTCATTAAATGTGATGCCTTCCAAATGTTGGCACTCTTCAAGACTTTGATCAGCATTGGGTGGGTTTGCCAAAACAAAGCACCTATGTTCATCTTGGTGAGGCACGATGGGATAGTAGTGATATCCAAATTGCTAACTTCGGGTCCAACTTAACTAAGTCATCCTAATAGGATTGTGGACTTAAAGGTATAGGGTTGGGCTTAAGTTCATGAGATGAGCTTGGACAAGTGTTGTTCACCCAACTATCCAAGAGTTGCATGAGATGCAATTGGCAAGGAGTTACCTACCTAAGTAACTGTAACTTGAGAGAAAAGGCAAAGCTGACTCAGGTTATGGTGAAATATGGATCTTGGCCCACTAGAATACCTTAGCGTTGAGGTGTTCCAAAATAATATCAAGGGTCATTATTTTGAGAAAAAAAGTGGCAGTATCGTTTAATAAAAATCCTTATTAAATGAACTAAAATGCATGACTCTTACACTGCATATTTACTATTGTAGATAACCATGCCATAAAACACATAGACACTTAAATTGAGATCGATCCTCGAGAAGGAAAAACTGAGTGGGACCAACTTTCTTAAATGGTACCGAAACTTGAGGATAGTCCTCAAGCAAGAGAGAAAAGCTATGTCCTAGAGTATCCCGTTTTGAATGAGCCTGCTGCTACTACTCCAAGAGCTTAAAGGGATGCTCACAAGAAGCATTCTGATGATGCTTTGGATGTTGCTTACCTCATGCTTATTACCATGGAATCTGAGCTTCATAAGCAACATGAAAACATGGCTGGCATTTGATATGATTGAATATCTTAAAATGCTCTTTCATGAGCAAGCTAGGCATAAGAGGTGTAAGACCTCTAGGGCATTTTTTCAGTGCAAAATGTCTTAGGGAAGTCCCGCGGGTCCTCATGTGCTCAAGATGATTGGGTACATTGAGAATCGTGAGAGTTTTGGATTTGCTCTTCAAAAAGAGTTGGTCGTTGATGTAGCCTTGTAATTGTTGCTTGAAAGCTACAGTCAATCTTCATGAACTATAACATGAATGACCTTGACAAGTCCCTCCCTGAATTGCTCAACATGTTAAGAATTATTGAGAAAAACCTTAAGAAGGCTAAGCCCATTTTGATGGTTCAAAAGGGAAAGGAAAAAGGAAAAGCCAACAAGAAGAAGGATAAAGCTCAAGGAAAGTCTAATGCTAATTCTTCTTCAACTGCACCGAAACCATCTGGTGGTGTGGCAAAGGAAGGGTAGTGCTTCCTTTTAAGCAACCTGGACACTAGAAGTGCAACTGCAAGCTCTATCTTGAACAATGTGCTAAGGTAAAGTGATTCAAACCCAAATGGTATAAAGACAATGAAATGTGCCCAAGATGTTTTTCAAGCACCACAAGACATCAAAGAGACTAGGTTTGAAGACCCCCACCCCTAATCAACCTGTGACTAGAAATGAGAAGTATAAGAACACCAAGAACATAAGCACACTTGTGCACCAAGGTAGTTCGCCAAGAACCAAAGAGAAATCTCTCCAAAGTAGTAATATTATTTTGGTTGGAAGCTATGTTTTACAACCAGAATATGTGCCTATTTATAGGCCTAAACTAGGGTAAAAGACAGGCAAAAATTCACATCCAAAATCACCTAGGAAACCTAGTTACAAAGGACTCAAGAAAACTTAGTCAAACTAGGACTCCTCAACCCTTTCAATAATGTTTAAGGTATGCAGCGTATGCCACTTGTCCTGAGTGACCTAATAAATTCCATAGCATAAATAACATCCTAAATAATTTAAATAAATATGAATTAAATGAGAATAAAGTGCAAACACAAGTTTGACCCCAAAAACCCCCAAATGGTGTTCTAGGGCATTTTTGGGCTCCTTAGGTTTTCCACTTGTATCTTCAGCTCCAAGCCTGAATATTTGAGTTCCAATGGTATGATTAATCCTCTTAAATGTTGGAAAAAGGTCTTGAAAATTAGAGCTCAAAATCCAGCTTGTAGACACAAAATGAATCAAGAACACTCAAGGGGGCTCAAAAGGTGCACTTTGAGTGGTGTCCTCGGTGTCCTTGCTTTGTGACTTGTCTAGGCACAATAAGACTGAGTACCAACCATGTCCATCATCTCCATATGGTGTCTTGAAAGTTCTAGCAGCTCCTTCTCAAGTTCTGTGTCCATTCTCCATGAAGAAACTTGAAATAAAGGCTTGTAGTGCACTAGAGAGCTCCTTAGCTTTCTTCCTTGTCATAGGTCCACTAGAAACCTTCAATGGGTCCTTGCCTTCCTTGAGTGTGCCTTCCTCGATCATATCATGAAGGGAAGTATGACTTCCACTTCAGGTATTTTTGTTATAGAGCCTAACTTTTCTACTTCCTCATCTTGGGTATTGGATACTGGATGTGGATCTCACATTTGTGCAAATGTGCAGGATCTAAGTAGGAGTAGAAGATTGGCCCGAGGTGAAATGGACCTACATGTTGCAAATGGAGCAAGGGTTGCTGCCTTAGCTGTAGGGACTTATGTTCTCACTTTACCTAGTGGATTAGTTTTAGAATTAGATAACTGCTACTTTGTGCCAACTATTAGTAGAAATTTGATTTCTGTTGCTTGTTTGGACAAGAAAGGTTTTTCATTTATAATAAAGGATAAATGTTGTTCTATTTATTTGAATGAAATCTTATGTGGTAGTGCTCAACTTACCAATGGGTTGTATGTTCTAGAACTCGAAGATCCAATCTATAATGTTAATACCAGGAAGGTCATATTGAATGATTCAAACCCGACCTATCTCTAGCATTGTTACTTGGGCCATATAAATAAGACCCGCATATCCATGCTCCATAAGGATGGAATCTTGGACTCATTTGATTTTGAATCATATGAGACATTTGAGTCATGTTTATTAGGCAAGATGACCAAAGCCCCATTCATAGGGCAAAGTGAAAGGGCTAATGACTTACTAGGACTCATACGTAGTGATGTATGTGGCCCTATGTCTACACATGCTAAAGGAGGCTTCCAATACTTCATTACCTTTACTGATGAATTTAGTAGATATGGCCATGTGTATCTCATGAGACACAAGTCAAAATCCTTTGAAAAGTTTAAAGAATTCAAGAATGAAGTAGAGAATCAACTCGGGAAGAGTATCCAAGTACTTTGGTCAGATTGAGATAGAGAGTACTTGGATTAAGAATTCTTTTACTATCTAAAGGAGTGTAGTGTAGTATCAGAACTCACTCCACCTTGTACATATCAATGGAATGGTGTATCTGAAAGTAGAAATCAAACTCTATTAGACGTGGTTCCATCAATGATAAGTCAACCTGACCTTCCAAACTTCTTTTCGGGACATGCTCTAGATACAACCGCTTTTACACTAAACTGAGTTCCATCTAAATCAGTTCAAAAGAAACCATACGAAATATGGAGTAGGAGGCATCCCCGTTTGTCTTTTATAAAGATCTGGGGCCATGACGCTTATGGAAATGTCAATCCTTTGACAGACTAGGGCCCAAATCTCATAAATGTCTATTTATTAGGTATCCCAAAGAAACAAAGGGTTACTATTTCTACAATCCTTTTGAGCAAAAAGTGTTTGTCACTCGAACTGGTGTCTTTCTAGAGAAAGAGTTTATCTCTAAAGGAACTAGTGAGAGGAAAGTAGAACTTGAAGAAATTCAAGAACAACAAGGGACATCGAACCTGAAATGGAACATGAACAGATACCACAAGATTTTGTGGTTCAGGAGTATGTTCCTATAGCATAGAGCCCACATAAACCCAAGAGATATGGATTTCTTGTGAGTGATATTGGCGATGTGATGCTCATGGATCAAGATGACTCCACAACCTACCAACAAGCTATATTGGGGCCTAACTCTAAAAAGTGGCTAGTGGCCATGAATTTTGAGATGGAATCCATGTATGGAAACCAAGTATGGACTTTGTTTGATCCACCTAAAGGGGTAAAACCTATAGGGTGCAAATGGGTTTTCAAGGAGAAAACTGACATAGATGGTAAGGTGATTACCTTTAAGGGACGATTGGTTGCAAAAGGTTTCAAGCAAATTCATGGTATTGACTATGATGAGACTTTTTTACCAATTGCCATGCTTAAATCCATCTGAATCTTATTGGCTATTACTGCACACTATGATTATGAGATATGACAAAAAAAATGTCAAAACTATGTTCCTAAATGGAAAGCTACTTGAGGACGTGTACATGACACAACCTGAGGGTTTTGTCACTCCTAGGAATGCCAATAAAGTGTGCAAATTGTAAAGGTCCATTTATGGACTAAAGCAAGCTTCTCAAAGTTGGAATCTTCATTTTGATGAACCAATCAAAGATTTTGGTTTTATCAAAAATGAAGATGAACCTTGTGTCTACAAGAAGGTTAGTGGGAGCACTATTGTCTTCCTGGTGTTGTATGTAGATGATATACTACTCATCAGGAATGACATTGCTGAGCTGCAGTTTGTAAAGACTTGGCTAAGAAAATGTTTTTCTCTGAAGCACTTGGGTGAAGTAGCCTATGTGTTAGGCATTAGGATCTATAGAGATAGATCTAGAAAGCTTTTTGGCCTAAGTCAAAGTACATACACTAGCAAGGTGTTAAAGGGGTTTGGCATGCAAGATTTCAAGAAAGGATTCTTGCCCATGTCACATGGTATACTCTTTCTAGATCTCAATGTCCTAGTACACCTGAGGAGAGAGAGCGCATGAGTAAGATTCCATATGCCTCAGCAATTGGATCTATCATGTATGACATGATATGTATTCATCCCAATGTGTCATATGCCTTGAGCATGACTAGCAGGTACTGATCAAACCCTAGTGAGAGTCACGAGACAGCTGTTAAGAATATCCTTGAGTACTTACGAAGGACTAAGGATGCATTCTTGGTCTTTAGAGGTAAAGATGAGCTCGTTGTAATGGGTTACACCAATAATAGCTTCCAATCCGATAACGAAGTTTTAGGTCACAATCTGGTTATGTGTTTTGTATTGGTGGTGGTGTTGTGAGCTAGAATAGTTCAAAGCAAGAGATAGTAGCTGACTCTACAATAGAATCTGAGTGCATTGCCAACTCTGATGCTGCGAATGAGGCAGTTTGGATCAAGAAGTTCATCACTGAGCTTGGAGTTGTTCCAAGCATTGCTGGCCTAATAGAGCTCTATTGTGACAAAAATGGAGCAATTGCATAGGCTAAGGAACCTTCATCTCACTAGTGATCCAAACACATACTCTGACGCTATCATCCCATCAGGGAGACCATTGAGAGGGGTGATGTGAGGATTTGCAGGACTTCAATAGATAGCAACATTGTTGATCCACTGACAAAGCCCCTTACACAGCAGAAGCATGATAACCATTCTAGGTCCATTGGTATTAGATACATGGATGATTGGCTTTGGTGCAAGTGGGAGATTGTTAGTGTTGTGCCGAAAAGCCAATCATGAGATGACTGTATTTCTGCACATTGAATCATCATATTTTATTAAGGCATTAATCCAGCAATTATGTTTCTTGTTCTATTTCTGCATAACGTAATAAACATAATTGTACCCTAGAATAATGATATTCTTAAATGTCCCTAGTCTAGTATTATCATGGAGCGGGTTATAATAATACATAACGACTAGCATATGTGGAGACTAATATGAGATATGTAGTCTACATATGGGTACAAGTTAGTGTCATAAGTGATTCTCATGGTGATCATGGTGTATGTAGTCCTTTGACGTAAGGTCATCAAGGTTCCCTACATGTGAGTCACATACTTTTATACTTCCCTTTGTTACTCGTAACTGAGTGAACTTCAAGTAGGTCATTGAGTATGTTACATATCATGTGAAGGGTTTTGTATGATCAAAATGGGATTTGTCCCTCTTATATAATGGGAGTGATATCTTTGGGCCCCTTAATAGAGTGAGACTTAGAAAATGTATGGCCATGCTCGGATGAGTTGATATACAATATCAATGTCTTAAATTTAAGTTAGTCTACTTGGTAATTAAGATACCAAAGATTAGGCTACACGAGAGTGACACATTCCATGTCTCGTGCTTAGTTTTGATATCTTGGATAAAGGGACAATGGCATATATGGGTAATGATCATAAAGGTTTAGTCGAATAACTGAGAATCTTGTCACTTGGGTATCAATGATGTGTTGTGAGACACCGCTCATTGCTTATGATCATAAATATGATTTATGATCATTACCAATGTTGTAAGAGCCTATTGGGTCACACACATAAATCTTATTTGGATTATTAGATAGCATGGACTATTTATTTGGCTTATGGTTTCATGATAATTTCATGTTAATAATTGGTCCAAAAGTTGAGCCATTATTAAGCCCAAAATTAAAGCCTAATTGGATTAGGGCTTTGAAACCCATTAAGCCTAGAAATTGAGTCTCACTATAAATGCAACATATAGTGAGAAATTCATAGCCTTGCCTTAGCTTCCCAAAAAGAGGCAACCACACTCTTCTTTTGCTATTCCCTGGAGGACGCAAGCTAGCACTGCGGGTGCAAAAGAAACACATCTGTTGGGACATGGTGGAAGGGTAGTGATCCCGAGAAGCTTGTCTGGATACAATAGAGAACTTGAACATGTCAACTGTTTAGGTTTTGTGATTCTACTCTACAGTTGGGTGAGAGATCTCAACCGAAATTGGGTATGAAAATTTTCAAACACTTGGTTTACCCCATTTCACTTGGATCTTGGAGGGTTTCGGTTAAATTGAACTATGCTTGTTTTGGCTCCTGAAACTCTACATACACAGCGTGTTTAAAAAGAGACAAGTGTGTGAACATTTGAGTAATGTTTTGGCCATGTATGTAATGTGGTGCAAAGCTACCTAAGTGTAAATGATATGCTAATTTTCGATAAATTCTATTTTGGCCACATATTGTTGTTAAATGCAAGAACATGTATTCCCTATATGTATTGGACATATATGGGATAGCCTTGGAATGGTTACCCTTTGTGAATGAAGTGTTTACATGGTTTGGAAGTTTTGTATAGGCAAGATGGTCCAAAAGTGGCCAGATTTTTTACCCTACACCTAAAGTTTAATATCTTCCTGTGTAAAATGAATCTGGATATGAAGATTTTATCACATATAGCCACATCTAAAGGTTTAACTGGGATTTAGAATTTCTGAATTTGGAGCCCTGTAGCCAAAAATATGACATTGCAAAGCTGGCTAAGTTACTATTCATTTGGTCAAAAATTTTGTAACCAATTTAAAAAATCTATAACTTGGTCCATAGGTGGGCTATTGATGTAAAACCAAATTACTTGGTTTGGTTTAAGTCTCTACTTGATAATGGGCTCAAGAAAACAAGGGGTCCATGGCTAGATTAATACAGTGTTTTAGAGGAAGTTTCAGGTGTAGTGGATGGTTTCTTAAACTTAACAAGATTGCCTAATGTGTGGTAGCCAAGATTAAAATTTGAGCTAGTGTTTTACTTACTTACTGTGATGGTGTGCATAAAATATGAATATGTGTGTAATGGTTGGAACAATATGCATGTGTTTACATAGTGCCCAAGAGGGCCACTTGGGTATGCACACTAAGGGTATTGTTCTGATGGCCTAAAGAACATAGCAACCTGGGACTTTTAAATGCACAATTTTGGCACCATAACTGGACTACCCCGGAGTGGGTAATAGGTGGCCAAGAGAAGACAAGTGGGTGAAAATACACAGAAAAAAAGTTTATTTTTCATGGGAAAAGACTGCTAGAGATAGTTCCGATGATCAACACCAATTAGTTCACATCATATCAAGGATTCTTTGCTTAGTTTTTCCATATTTTATTATGTTTATTTTTGAGCATGATGAACTAATTTCTCTACCAACTTAGAGTATATGAACCTATGATAATGTTATGATTATTGTTTCTTTTGGTTTAATATAACTATGGTTTTTTTTATCTATCCAATGTGCTTTGTTGCATTGATTAAAAGTAGCTTGACTATTAATTAAGTGTTGGATGATGAACATAGTAGTTTGTTTTGGATCATCGTTGGGTAAAAGAGATATTATCATGGTTGGGGAGTGATAGACTCAACATAATAGCTCCAGACGATGGTGAAACTTAGTAGTTGGGTTAGAGAGCTAGTAATGCATTCTTAGGAAGAGTGGGAGGACTAGCCACCGTATTGGCCACTTAAGATATGAGTTAGTGGATGGGAATAATAGGGAGTTAATCTACTTTTGCTAGAACTCCATGATCCAAGTTAGTTATATGCTAAACAAAAGGAAGAGTAATGCAATGGATTTCTAGAGGAATTTGTATCTAAGTATGACATATCTTGATTGTTGATCATCTGATTGTTTTCTACTACCTATCATTAATTGTTTGTTTATTGATTTTACTGCATTAGTTAGTTAGATTTAATTTTTATTTAATAAGTGAACTAACCTTCATAATTGTTTGTTAAATAATTGGGAGATATATTGACTACAGTAAACCACTCCACCCTAAGGAAAAGCAATCTTGATACTTGCCACTACTATACTCTGAAGAAAGGTATGCTTGCCTATGAGTTTACATATTTATAAGTATAAAAGAGATTTGACACATTCACATTAAGAATTGAATTAGTATAGTTGAAGAGTTTATGAACTATGACCACGTCAATTAAAGTTTTAACAAGTATCCACTTAATCAATTTGCCAATTGCAACTAGCATAGGATAGGTTCTTATAGGCTTCCTAGGTAGGCCTATGTGTCATTTATCTTCTATAAAAGCAATTATTAGCCCTTCACTAGGCCCTACCTTTGGGAAATTCATAGCTCAATAGGACTTTGCTCTAGTTTTTATAATCAGAAGCAACAATGGCAATAGTAAAAATTAAGGCCTATTACTAAGTAAACTTTTATTGGTTGGACGTGGATCCCTAATGACTTTCTCAGTGTTGTTCCCAGTCGTTTTCTCTCACCAATCTTTCTTGGAGTTGGCATCTTACCAAATGACTATCCTTGGATGATGAGCCCTTCCCCATCCTTTTATCTCTAAGTCCTGCTTGTTCCATGTCAAACCCCAAAGGTAGGGCCTTTTACACCCCCTGATGGTAGCCCTTAATGCCCACAGCTATGTAGAATTTTCAGAGATGAGGTTTTGGGTTGCTTATAATTTTCTTTTGCTTTAGTTCTCATTCCTCCATGTTAAGGAGAGCATACTTTATGAGTGAACTCAACCTTCTTTGATATTCATGGCACTCATATCTTTTTGGATAGAAAACTAAAATTTTACCCTTTTCCTCTCTCTAGCGGCCCAATTAATATATTACTACCACTTGAACTTACTATCAAAGTAACCATTTGAGCACTTTCCTCCTATACTCAAAGCTCTCCTCATTTTCCACATCCAACTCAAACCGGATGTTCCACCATCAAAGTGCTGCTTACCTTTCATAGAAAATCTAGCTAGTGTAAATCTATTTCTAGAGTTCATATGCAGATGTTTGAACATGTTGTCCATCTAGTATGAAAAAATTTCTACCTCATCTACATCTCCAAGACCATCAAATGTGGTGGAGCCAAATTTCTAGAATCCATAAAGCATTTCCATCTCATATGGCATGCCTTTCACTAGCGGCTCCTTCCTGCACCTCTGGCTGTTCCTCTGAATCATGGTGTTCCTGTAGGTTTTGATACATCCTAGGATATTCCACCCATATGGTTTAGGACTTGCTTTGGCTTGTGCATAAGCTTGTAAAAGTATTGTAATGTGCCATCAAGGTTTGATTTATAACACATTGTATCTCCACTACTTGACTGTTTGCTACCATAAGGTGATTAGGAGCATTGACAACATTATCATGTTGTTGACCTCCCTAGTCTCTCTATGCACCTACAACACTGCCAACTCTAATGCTCTTCATCATACTAGCTTACAAACCAAAGTAATAGGCACAAATTCACATGGTTAGTACTAATCATCTAGAATACCTGAGTCATTCATATGGCTTCAGCAACCTAGCTCTAGTAACCCTACTCTAATACAATTATAGGGTTCCTACCTTTGTAGGGTACTCTACTTCACCCCCATTATGGGAGTTAATTTCTCCAAGATATAAGGCTTATTCAAACAATTAGGAACTCTATCCCATTATTAATTGAAATTACTCCTTGTAGTTTTTTCTAAGTTCATTAAACCATTTACTTATGAAAAAAGTAATTGTTACAAATCTCACTAAGGTTTAGGCTTCAAACAAAATTCAAAAAACATATAAGTGTGGCAATTGCCTTTTTTTAGCAGTAGGTACTTATGTGCTTTAGAAGCAACAAAAGTATAAGTGTACCTTGGATATGGCAGGATGTGGTGGCAGAACATTATCCAAGGCTATGTCCAAAGTGGAATAAACTCCCCAGCTGAAGAAGTGCCCTTCAAGATAAAGGAATACGGGTAACTCTCCTAGCGTAAGACCATCATCATGCTAAACATATCGAGGGAATGTACCTTGGTTAAATACATGAGCCATCCCAAGGATTAGCCAAAGTACCATGGTTGACTGAGGGATTGCATCTATCAAATAATTTCAGGTAAACTTTGAAGTGCCAAAGCGGTGACATGTCATAACAGCTTAATATTTAGAGCCCTCTAACATATGCCCAGCCATGGCAGGAGGACTAATCTATGGTCATTCATCCCTTACCCTATGAAAGGAAGAGGGCATTCCCCACAAAAGAGGTGACACTGCCCTATCTTTTCTTGTTCATATCCCCATCTCAAATCTCATCTAACTTGGGCATTGGAGGTTCCCTTGTAGAAAACTTTCTAGTAACCCCCTACCCTTTTTTTTTTTACATTACAGGAGTAGCAACTGGGATAATGTTAGAATCCTTCTCAGTAAAAGATAAAAGGATAGTAGCCACTAGATGGCGCCATTTGTGGGAACCCTGCCAAAAGTCAACTAGTGAAAGGCAAAGTGATGTGAGGTACTTCCTACTTCATGAAATGAGTGTCAAGAGAATAGCATCCTAGAAGACCAATCAATAATGGCACCCATCACCATAGTACTACATATTGCAACCTTTGATGAACCATTGGAGAAGTCTAGCGAAAGGCTGAATGGTGGTGAAAGGGATGAGGAAGAAGCAACGGCAAATAAAGTTGCCTAGACCGTCACTACCTGCCTTCCAGTAATAGAGAGAATGTGAAGTTAAAGGAATGTTAGATGGGTTAAGCTTAATAACACCGATAAATGCCTTGCAAAAAAAAGGATGAATCAATGATTGAGCTCCCATATGAAAACCCTATCTTAATTACAGCTCAGATCGACAACTAGGTCATAAGGTAGGTATCATGTGATATCAAATCCAGTACGAATAACTTGTTTGTACACTCATTCATAGATTTTTACTTCTATCTTCAAAAGCTAGGTAGGATGGGGTCACATGATATGTTCATATTTAGTCATGTTTTCTATATGGTTTTCCTTTGTATTTGCTTGACTTTTGATGTGCTTTTGTTAGGATTTGATGCTTAATTGATTCATATTTTGTATTTTCAGGCTATATTTTAGCTTCATTTGGGTTAGGAAAGATTTCTACAAAGTTTTGGAGCTAAATAATGATTTTTACAAAGCTTTGGAGCTAAATTACAAGTTTGGCAAAGTTTGGAGTGGATACACATAGCGACACACCCATGTACTGCCTTACACACCATACTATAGGCCCATGTTTGAGTTACATGCCTATTTTTCAAAAAATGTTTCATTTGGTGATGTTTGAAGTTCTAGAGGCATTACATTGTCTTTAACATGGTCATGTACCAAACCGTGTTTGCCTATTTCTACATTTTTAGGGTTATTTCGAAGGAAGAGAGAACATGCAGTAGGGGGAAGAAAAATACAAACAACAAGAGAGTTTTCATGTAGGAAGGTTGCCGGTGGTAGTTTTTATGAACAACATCATTCAGTGTGCACCAGATTGAGCATTTCTTGTAGGAAAAGCCATTTAGAGATGTATAATTCTTTTCTTAGTTTTCTTTGGATTCAGCTATGTTTATTTTATAGCATTATAAGCTAAACTTCTCCTACTCATGCTTAGAGTAGAAGAACCTTAGGATGATTTTGTGATTGTGATTAATTTTTGGTTTAATATGATTATGCTTTTCTTGTGACTTATCCAACATTCTTTAATGCATTCATTAAAAGTTTTCAGCCTATTAACTCAATGTGGGATGATGAACATTTGTTAAGTAATTTCTGGTAAGTTTGTTGTTGATCACTGATAGATAGAATGGATAGTATAATGACCAATAGTAATAGGTTCAATATAATACCTTTGGACTAAGGTGAAACCCAATAATGGGTCGTAGGACTAGTTCTGCAATCTTAGGAAGCATGGTAGACCTTGACACCCTATCGGTGACTTGAGAATAGTTATAAAGTATAACAAGAATGATAGGGAGCCAATATAAGCTAGGTAGTACTCCATAGTTCAAGCTGATCAAACTCCTGTTAGGTCGAAGCAAACTACACAAAGGATTTATAGGAAGATTGGATTCTAAGTCTAAGGTTTATTACTATTGATTACCTTAATTGTTTTCTATCACCAGTTGTTAGTTAGTAAGTGACTTTTACTGCATTAGTTAGTTTAGTTAGTTCATAGTAGTTTGTTCAACAACACTTTAATTATCCAATTGTTAATAGAGAAAAGTTGAGTATGATAGAAAACCCATATTATTTAGGTAAAACAATCTTGGTATTTGCGATTACTATACTTTAACGGTAGATGTACTTGCCTGTGAGTTCACATATGTACAAGTATAGAGAGATTTGACATATCCATATTATTTTCTAGTGTAATGGGGAAGGTTTGTGTGAAGTATGAGCACACCAAGTTTTTTACAACATTCTCTAGGGGCATTTATTGAGTTTGCTACCCAAAAGATTGATTTTTTTAATCTAGCCATTTATTTTTGTTGTAGTATTTTTCTTTGAATTTTTTGTTATTTTTTTTGTTAATCTATTTTATTCTTATTTTCAGTATTTTGGTGTATGACTTGTAGCCAAACCGGTGAAGTTATTGTAGCATATTTAAAAATCAAAAGCACTTTACGGAAACTATTGTTTGCAAGGTGTCCTATGTCACACCCATTATGTTTTGAAGTGGATCAGCAAGGGGAAAGTTAGGAATGCTTAATCATGGAAAACCATAATCAAGTGAGAACTATATTAGAATATGCTAAGCCTTCTCTTGAAGGGTCAAAATTGAGCATTGTTAGAACTCCTATAAATGCCAACAATTTTGAGATCAAGTAAAATGCCATTTAGATGGTTTAGAATTCTGTTAAATTCAATGGTTTAGTAGATGATAATTCTAATGCTCTTTTTGCTAATTTCTTGGAGATTTGTGACACTTTCAAAATTAATGGAGCTAGTGAAGATAATATTCAGTTGAGGCTATTCCTATTTTTACTAAGTGGAAAAGCTAAGCATGATTGACTTTGCTTCTAAGAGAATATGATGCTACTTGGAACACTCTTGCCAAGAAGTTCCTATTGAAGTATTTCCTCCAGCCTAGACCCAAAGTTCTGCAATGATATTTCTTCTGTTTGCCAAATGGATTCAGAAATGTTTTATCAAGCTTTAGAAAGGTTCAAGGATTTGGAGAAAAGGTGTCTGAATCATGGATTGCCTACATGGTTGGAAGGGCAAACATTCTATAATGGTCTAAGTTATGCTTCCAAGAAAATGATTTATGCAGCAGCTGGTGGTACTCTTAGTAGTAAGATACCTAAAGTAGCACAGGAATTAATTAAGGAGATGATCATGAACAATTACCAATGGCAATCATTGTTTAGCATGAAGTTGAGTGGAGCTGTTGTAGTTCAAAGGTCTAACACCTATTCAGTTTTGCCAAGTCACATTGAAGCTTTGATAAGAGAACTCAGAAATTTTTTGGTTAGTCAGAAGTAAGTCATGGTGTAATGCAAAGTTTGTGGAGAAGGAGATGCAAATGTTCATTTTCAGATGTCTAATTCGTTGAGCAAAATTAAGCAAGTGGACTACATAAGAAATCTAATGAGCCTACGGAACAGTCTGCACAACAATATGTACAATTCAGTGTGGAAGAATCATCCTAATTTTTCTTCGAGTAATCAGAGGCAATAGTCACATGGTTTTCAACTACGACTGCAGCAAGAAAGAAAATGAACTATGGAAGAATTTGTTTCTATTAATGTTGTGGCCAAAAGCCAATCATAAGATGATTGTATTTTTGCACATTGAGTCATGATATTTTATTAAGGCATCAATCCAGTAATTATCATTGTTGTTTTGTTTCTGCGCAATGTAATAAACATAATTGTAACCCTAGAATAATGATATTATTAAATCTCCCTAGTCTAGTATTATTGTAGAGCGGGTTTCAACAATACATAACGACTAGCATATGTAGAGACAAATATGAGATATATAGTCTACATATAGGTACAAGTTGGAGAACCTGTTACTGGACCAACCCACCATGAGAATGCCACATGGATCCTTATATGAGTATCATAAGTGATTCTCATAGTGATCATGGTATATCTAGTCTTTGACCTAAGATCATCAAGGTTCCCTACATATGAGTCACATACTTTGATACTTCCCTTTGTCACTCATAACTGAGTGAACTTAAAGGAGGCATTGGGTAAGTCACATATCATGCAGAGAGTTTTCTATGATCAAGATGGGATTTGTCCCACCTATGCAATGAGAGTGATATCTTCGGGCCCCTTGATAGAGTAAGACTTAGAAAGTGCCTGGCCATGCTTAGATGAGTTGATATATGATATCAATGTCATCAATTTAAATTAGTCTACTCGGTAATCAAGAAACCAAAGATTGGGCAATACAAAAGTGATACATTCCATGTCTCATGCTTAGTCTTGATATCTTGGACAAAGGGACAATGGCATATATCGGTAATGATCATAAAGGTTTAGTCGAATCACCGACAATCTTGTCACTTCGGTAGCAATGATGTGTTGCTAGACACCGCTCATTGCTTATGATCATAAATGTGATTTATGATCATTGCCAACGTGGTAGGAGCCTATTGGGACACACGCATAGAGCTATTTTGATTATTTGAGTGCATGGGCTAATTATTCGAGTTATAGTTTCATAATAATTTTGTTAGTGTTGTGCCCAAAAGCCAATCATGAGATTATTGTATTTTTGCACATTGAGTCATGATATTTTATTAAGGCATTAATCCAGCAATTATGATTGTTGTTTTTGTTTCTGCGTAACTAACAAACATAATTGTAACCCTAGAATAATGATATTCTTAAATAATCCCTGGTCTAGTATTCTTGTGGAGCGGGTTGCAATAATACATAACGACTAGCATATGTAGAGGACTAATATGAGATATGTAGTCTACATACGGGTACAAGTTGGAGAACTTATGTCGCTGGACCGACCCACCATGAGAACCTCTACATGGATCTGTTATATGAGTGTCATAAGTGATTCTCTAGTGATCATGGGATATGTAGTCCTTCGACCTAAGATCATCAAGGTTCTATACATGTGAGTCACATACTTTGATACTTTCCTTTTTTGCTCGTAACTGAGTGAACTTGAAGGAGGTCATTGGGTATGTCACATATCATGCGGAGGGATTTGTATGATCAAGATGGGATTTGTCCCTCCTATGTAACGGGAGTGATATCTTCGGGCCCCTTGATAGAGTGAGACTTAGAAAATGCATGGCCATGCTCGGATGAGTTGATATATGATATCAATGTCATCAGTTTAAGTTGGTCTACTCGGTAATCAAGAAACCAAAGATTGGGCTATACGAGAGTGACACATTCCATGTCTCATGCTTAGTCTTGATATCTTGGACAAAGGGACAATGGCATATATCGGTGATGATCATAAAGGTTTAGTCGAATCATCGACAATCTTGTCACTTGGGTAGCAATGATGTGTTGCTAGACACCGCTCATTGCTTATGATCATAAATGTGATTTATGATCATTGCCAATGTGGTAAGAGCCTATTGGGTCGCACACATAGAGCTATTTGGATCATTAGAGTGCATGGGCTAATTATTTGGGTTATGGTTTCACTTTAATTTCGTATTAATAATGGGCCCAAGAGTTGAGCCATTATTAAGCCTGAAATTAAAGCCTAATTGGATTAGGGCTTTGAAACCCATTAGGCCTGGAAGTTGAGTCTCACTATAAATACAACTTTTAGTGAGAAATTCGCAGGTCTCCTTGCCCTAGCCTCCCAAAAGGACAGCCGCACTCTTCTCTTGCAATTCCTTGGAGGACGCAAGCTAGCACTGCGAGCGCAAGAGAAACGCATCTGCCGGGACGTGGTGGAAGCGTGGTGATCACGAGAGGCTCGTGTGGATACCATAGAGAGCTTGAACACGTCAAATGTTCAGGTTTTGTGATTCGACTCTACAGTTGAGTGAGAGATCTCAACCGAAAATTAGGTATGAAAATTTTTGAACACCCGGTTTACCCCGTTTCACTTGGATCCTGGAGGGTTTCGGTTAAATTCCGCTGCGCTGTTTGGCTCCCGAAACCCATCAGTGGTATCAGAGCTACTGGTGAAACCCTAAATCGGGATTGAGTGTTGAATCGCATGATGCTATGTGTTCGAGTTGCTTTTCGGCCATGATTAATTAGATTGATTCAAGATGCATGAAACTGGAATTCGTAATGAACATATGAGATATATGAAGAAACGACACAAATTGGTTAATGAGATTAATCTCGAAATTGAATGGTATGAGATACCTATATGGATTAGGATTCTTGCAATAGTTGCAGAAACCCTAGCTTTGTTCGGATTCAGCCTGTTCAGGCACTGAAAGTAAGGTATTTTTGGTGGCTCGAATGGAGGAGTCTCGGGTGCCTACTTGGTCAAAATACAAGATTTCGGGCTAAGCAATTGTAAGACAATTTTTTGCGCCGGGGGGCGCTGCCCCCCACGCCCCCCGCAAGGGCGGCTCCCCTTGACCTCCGTCCGCTGACCGGTCAGCGGAACCACCGCCCGCTGACCGGCCAGCGGGACCGCCGTATGCGAAGTGCCACATAAATAAAAACTGGTTAATCAACGCGCAAAAATTGGCATGCATCTTTGTTGAATGAAATTTGACATGATATGCTAATTGGTGTTTGAAGCATGGTGCATGGTTATAGCCCTTGATTGGTTGTACTTGTAAATACGACCTGCGAGTCGTGCCTTTTCTTATCACTCTCATTGTACATGCTCTTCTCACCTTACTCCCCTCGGATGTAACTCGAGGTTTCTATTATTGATGTAATAGTGCATTATGGGATCATCCAAGGTTGTATGTCTAAGGATCATCCAAGGAGGTATGTCCAAGGAGATGACAACAAAAGGGCAGCCAAGAAAGGAAGAGAAGGAGCTTGTGAAGACTCTTTTCTTTTCTTAGGCTTTTATGATATTCTCATTGGCTTGAGAATATCGCATAGTTTGGGCTATAACCATGTCACGTTTACTTTCTTGTACGCATGAGATGCATGTTTTATATTTGTATGTGATGCATGTATAAGACAACCGGAGATAACATATTGGTGAGATCAAAATGAAAAAAATCCCTCAAACAAATATTAAGTCATAAATGTGATGCCTTCCAAATGTTGGCACTCGTCAAGACTTTGATCAACATTAGGTGGGTTTGCCAAAGCAAAGCACCTATGTTCATCTTGGTAAGGCGCGATGGGATAATAGTGATATCCAAATTGCTAACTTTGGGTCTGACTTAACTAAGTCATCCTAATAGGATTAGGGACTTAGAGGCATAGAGTTGGGCTTAAGCTCATGAGATGAGCTTGGACAAGTGTTGTTCTCCAAACTATCCAAGAGTTGCATAAGATGCAATTGGCAAAGAGTTGCCTACCTAAATAGCTGTAACTTGAGAGAAAAGCCAAAGCTGACTCAGGTTGAGATCAAATATGGATCTTGGCCCACTAGAATACCTTAGCGCCGAGGTGTTCCGAAATAATATCGAGGGTTATTATTTTGAGGAAAATGGTGGGAGTATCGTTTAATAAAAGTCCTTACTAAATGAATTAAAATACATGACTCTTACACTGCATATTTACTATTGTAGATAATCATGGCACAAAACACATCGACACTTTCGTTGCGATCGATCCTTGAGAAGGAAAAATTGAATCAGACCAACTTTCTCAAATGGTACCGAAACTTGAGGATAGTCCTCAAGCAAGAGAGAAAGGCTTATGTCCTAGAGCAGCCCATTCCGAATGAGCCTGCTGCCACTGCTCCAAGAGCTGAAAGGGATACTCATAAGAGGCATTCTGATGATGCTTTGGATGTTATATGCGTCATGCTTATTACCATGGAATCTGAGCTTCAGAAGCAACATGAGAACATGGGGGCGTTCAATATGATCGAACATCTCAAAATGCTTTTGCAAGAGCAAGCTAGGCATGAGAGGTTTGAGACCTCTAAGGCATTGTTTCAGTGCAATATGTCTGAGGGAAGTCCCGTGGGTCCTCATGTGCTCAAGATGATTGGGTATATTGAGAATCTTGAGAATTTGGGATTTGCTCCTCAAAAAGAGTTGGCTATCGATGTAGTCTTGCAATCGTTGCCTGAAAGCTACAGTCAGTTCGTCATGAACTATAACATGAACGACCTTGACAAGTCCCTTCCTGAATTACTCAACATGTTGAGAACTGCTGAGCAAAACCTTAAGAAGGCTAAGCCCATTTTTATGGTTCAAAAGGGCAAGGGAAAGGGAAAAGCCAACAAGAAGAAGGATAAAAGTTAATGGAAAGTCCAATGCTAGTTCTTCTTCAGCTGCACTGAAACGAAAGGGTGGTGTGGCAAAGGAAGGGGAGTGCTTCCATTGTAGGCAACCTGGACACTGGAAGCACAGCTACAAGCTCTACCTTGAAGACCTTGCTAAGGAAAAGGGAAGGAAGACTTCCACTTCAGGTATTTTTGTTATAAAGGCTAACTTTTCTACTTCCTCATCTTGGGTATTGGATACTAGTTGTGGATCTCACATTTGTGCAAATGTGCAGGATTTAAGTAGAAGTAGAAGATTGGCCCAAGGTGAATTGGACCTACATGTTGGAAATGGAGCAAGAGTTGCTGCCTTAGCCGTAGGGACTTATGTTCTCACTTTACCCAGTGGATTAGTTTTAGAATTAGACAACTGCTACTTTGTGCCTACTATTGGTAGAAATTTGATTTTTGTTTCTTGTTTGGACAAGAAAGGTTTTTCATTTATAATAAAGGAGAAATGTTGTTCTATTTATTTGAATGAAATCTTTTATGGCAGTGCTCAACTTAGCAATGGGTTGTATGTTCTAGACCTCGAAGATCCAATCTATAATGTGAATACCAAGAAGGTTAGATTAAATGATTCGAACCCGAACTATCTCTGGCACTGTCGCTTGGGCCATACAAATGAGACTGGCATATCCAAGCTCCATAAGGATGGGCTCTTGGACTTATTTGATTTTGAATCATATGAGACATGTGAGTTATGTGTGTTGGGCAAGATGACCAAAGTCCCATTCATAGGGCAAAGTGAAAGGGCTAATGACTTACTAGGACTCATACATAGTGATGTATGTGGCCCTACGTCGACACAAGCTAGAGGAGGTTTCCAATACTTCATTACTTTCACTGATGACTCTAGTAGATATGGCTATGTCTATCTTATGGGACACAAGTCAGAATCCTTTGAAAAATTAAAAGAATTCAAGAATGAAGTAGAGTATCAACTCGGTAAAAGTATAAAAGTGCTTTGTTCAGATCAAGGTGTAGAGTACTTGGATCGAGAATTCCTTGACTATCTGAAGGGGTGTGGTACAGTATGACAACTCACTCCACTAAGTACACCTCAGTGGAATGGTGTATCTGAAAGGAGAAATCGAACTCTGTTAGACATGATTCACTCTATGATGAGTCAAGCTGACCCTCCAAACTTCTTTTAGGGACATGTTCTAGAGACAGCCGCTTTTACACTAAACCGAGTTCCATCTAAATCGGTTCAAAAGACACCATATGAAATACGGAGTGGGAGGCATCCCAATTTTTCTTTTATGAAGATTTGGGGTTGTGATGCTTATGTGAAACGTCAAACCTCTGACAAACTAGGTCCCAAATCCCAAAAATTCCTTTTTGTTGGGTATCCCAAATAAACAAAGGGTTACTATTTCTACAATCCTCCTAAGCAAAAAGAGTTTGTTGCGCGAACTGGTGTCTTTTTGGAGAAAGAGTTTACCTCTAAAGAAACTAGTGGGAGGAAAGTAGAACTTGAAGAAATTCAAGAACAACAAGGAGACATCGAACCTGAAATGGAACCTGAACAGACACCGCAAGATGTTGCGGTTCAAGAGTCTGTTCCTGTAGCACAGAGCCCGCGTAGGTCTAGTAGGATTCGGCATGAGCCCGAGAGATATGGATTTCTCGTGACTCACACTGGTGATGTGATGCTCATGGATCAGGATGAGCCCACAACCTACCAACAAGCTATGTCAGGGCCTGACTCTGAGAAGTGGCTAGTGGCCATGAAATCCGAGATGGAATCCCATGTATGAAAACCAAGTATGGACTTTGGTTGACC